>CM021100.1:353916584-353939221 GCA_007115665.2 Sequoiadendron giganteum
AAAGAGGCATAGAGATTGACCCAACAAAAATAAAAGCAATCCTAGACATGCCTTCACCAAAAGGAATCAGTGAGCTGAGAACTCTTCAAGGTAGATTGCAGTCAATCCACCGCTTCATTGCACAATTGGTAAACACGTGTCAACCGTTTCAATATCTATTACGCAAAATTATTCCTTTTTTATGGATGGACAAATGCCACATAGCCTTTGAAAAAATTAAAGAATATCTATTAACACCACCAGTATTGAGGCCGCCTATTGAGGGCAAGCCACTAATCTTGTATGTCTCTACAACGAAAAATGCACTAGGGGCATTATTGGTGCAAATTAAACATGAAGAAAAAGAAAGAGCCATATACTACATCAGTCGCACACTAATTGGATATGAGCTCAACTACACAACCATTGAACAAGCATGCCTTGTGGTCGTCTTTGCGGCGCAAAAACTAAGACACCATATGCTAAGCCACCAAACACATTTGGTAGCTAAGATTGGCCCACTAAAATATCTTCTGAGTCGAGCAGCATTGACAGGTCATTTCAAAAAATGGGTCATGATATTGAGTGAATATGACATACTATATGTCGTACGCAAGGCAATAAAAGGCTAGGTCATAGCAGATCAGCTTGCAGATGCTCCCATCCAGGCTACCCACCCATTGGTAGTTGATTTTCCTAATGAGTCTATTTTTCATGTAGAACTTGCATTACCATGGAAGGTATATTTTGACTGGTTCCACACTAGTCATGGCTTAGGAGCTGGCATCTTATTCATCACACCACAATGGGGTTTAATTCCTAGGTCATTCCAGATCGCTTTCCCTTGTACAAATAGCATTGCCGAATATGAAGCACTGATCGCAGGGCTCATGATTGCAATAAAATGGAAAATCCAAACATTGCTCATATTCAGCGATTCTTAGTTAGTCATCAACCAAGTCAATGATGACTCTGACACAAAAGATGAGAAGTTGGCTCCCTATAAACGAATGGTGGATAGTTTCTTGATGTATTTCAAAATGATTGGATTTGAAGAAATCCCAAGAACACAGAATAAAGTAGTCGATGCAATGGCTACCATTGGATCTCTCCTAGACATCCCTAAGAATGTGTCACAATTTGAATTCTTAGTGGAACAAATGTTGGTACCTGCATATGATATTCTAGAATCAGAAATGATGTGTGAGATTGTTGGTGCCAGTTCACCTTGATATCAAGACATATATGACTATCTTAAATCCCAAACCCTCCCACCCAACCTATCCAACAACCAAAGAAATTCCTTTTTCTGAAAAGCAGCTAGACATACCATCGTCAGTGACACCTTATACCGTCGTGGCTTTGATAACACCCTTCTTCGCTATCTCAACATTGATGAATCCCAAATGAATTTATGAGAATTACATGAGGCTATATGTGGATCTCATTCAAGTGGTCCAACACTCTTTAGGAAAGTCACGAGACTGAGATACTATTGGCCAACATTGAAAAAAGATGCTCTTTAGTTTGTTAGAACATGTCAAAAATGCCAGGTACATAGTAACCTGATTCATGCACCTGCACAGGAATTGAGACTGATCACTTCTCCATGGCCTTTTGCACAATGGGGACTCGACCTCGTGGGTAAGATCCATCCATCCTCTTCTAATGATCATAAATTCATAATCACTGCCACCGAGTACTTTACTAAGTGGATCGAAGCCATCCCTCTCACTTACATCACCGATAAACAAATATCCAAGTTTATTCTAAATTATATCATTTTTCGGTATGGTGTCCCACAATCCATCATCACAGATAATGGGAGTCCATTTAAAAAGCATGACGTTCGTGAACTCTATACGCAATTCCACATACAACACCATTTCTCCACCCCATATTACCTGCGAGGGAATGGCCAAGCTGAGGCGTCAAATAAAACAATTCTTCGCATTCTGAAGAAGACTGTCAATGACGCTGGCCGAGATTGGCACTTACAACTCAATCCTGCTTTATGGGCCTACCGAACCAAGATTCGCACACCCACTGGAGCCACTCCATTTTCTCTTTTCTACGGATCTGAGTCCATATTGCCCATTGAGGTCAAAATTCCTTCTCTTCGGGTCTCCTTGAAAGGAATGATCAATGCTAAAGATTACAGACAGTCTCACCTGCATGAGCTAGAAATGTTACAAGAAAGACGACAAAATGCCTTAAATCATTTACAGGCATATCAAAATCATCTTTGCCGAAGCTATAACAAAAGAGTGATGGTAATAAAATTTGAAATTAGTGACTTAGTCCTAATGCAGAACCCAAGAAATCAAGCAGACCATGAAAATCCTGACAAATTTGAGGCTAATTAGCTTGGTCCTTACATTATTACTGTTGCATTTGGTTCTAGAGCTTATCAGTTGGCCACACCTGATGGAGAACAGTTGACAGATCCTATTAATAGCTTACATCTGAGAAAGTTATACACATAACACTAGAGAGCTTGGCGAAAAACCTAAAAATACAAAAAAATAAAAAAAAACAAAAAATCAAAAAATGGAAAAACTTGTAAAAAGAAATAAATTCATCCAATAGTGAAAACCTGGCAAACAGGCACTTTGGATAGGTACCATGGTGAAAATCTAGTAAATAGGCACCATGGATAGTTGATCATTGCTCTACCATCTACTGTTACTCTAATCAACCCCTATCCACTTTCTATAATCACAACAACCTGACATTCACGACACTCGTCCTAAGTCCTATCAATTTTGGCCATGGTTAGCATTTGGTTGACATCATCCCTTACATAGTTATGCCTTTAGCCTTGTGTCCTCATATCTCCATATCTTTGGACTCGTGTGGTCCCTGATCTGTTTGAGGGCAAGACCTTATCATGTAATTGCAGTTGGTGTCACACATGATCTAACATTCGTAAAAAGTCCTTAAAAAAAAATCCTAAAAATCGTATAAAGTCCTGAAAAAAGTCTGAAAAATTGAAAAATGTCCTGAATATAAATACAAAAACATCCAAATCAATGTCAAAATCCCAAAAACAAAATCAAAGTTTGTCTTTTCAATTCAATTCAGTCAATCCAATCGATCACATCAATCAATCTTTGTCATTTGTCTGAACTACATTGTCTCTGTGCATTCGTTACATAGGAAAGATTCATCTTTGAATCCCCGAGACATTAGGTCAGTCTTTCTAGGTTTGTCAAAATAAAATCATGATTCAAAATTTTGTCCATTGGACAACGTCATTGGTCGTGTCGAACTACGAGGTCTTTGAGTGGACGACGTAGGCAAGGCCATCAATTGATGAGCCCCTGAGGTTGTACTAGGTTAGTCCATTAGGGTTCATGGCACAACATTTTCACACATGTCAAACTACCTGCAAATCATGCAAATATTTTGTCTATTCCAAGCAGGCAATCTATCAACAATCTGTTTCATTAGTGATTATGATCAATTCAGCATATCAACAATGACATGTAATCAAATTCTATCAAGACAATTGAACCTCACAAAACTTTGTGTTCTTCTTCAGATGTGTCCTTCTCAAGAGGAACTCTCCTCATCTATTTATGATTTTGGATGTGTCCTTCCTAAGCATTGTCCTCATCATCTGGCATTTTGATGGATTCTCCTAACTCCAAGAATTGATCTCCTCGATATCAACGTCATTCAGGATGTGTCCTTCCTGAATTTGATATCGCTTGACATTTGGCAACCTTAATCTTAAAGCACTTGGCAAAAACTTGGGACTTGTATTTGGCCTTTTCATCATGTTACTAGTTTTTCAGCGAGATCACGACAACAAGATTTAGATAAACATCGATGTCTCATGACTTTTTCTTGACTTTTGACACTCATGTTACTAGCTTCTCAATGATGTCCTAACTACGAGATTTATAAAAACATTGATGTATCATGATGGGGGCGTTATTTTTTTATTTTTGCAATCATGTTGTTAGTTTCTCGAGCATGTCCTGGAAACAGGATTTAGAGAAGCAACGACGTTTCATGGTTTGTCGTTGTCTTTTTTTGCTTGCGGTTGGTTATGACAAAATGATTGGGGCAATTGCGCTCTTAGTATGAGTCATGATCATCCTTGTCTGTGACTACTTGTCTCGTGTGATGGCATGACCTTGTACACCTTGGTTTATGTCATATCATGGTGTTTATTGGCCATTACAATAATTTTCCCAATGATGATTAAAGAGCAATAAATATTAAAAATCCTATGGTAAACGGTGAAGGATTTGGTCTAGGAACTAACATGCATCTCATATAGGCATTGCATCCATATCATCATCCATATATCTTTTTTCACTAACATTTCTTTATCTCTCCATATTCCGGTCTTCCCATCCATTCCAAGAGCACACCCATGTTCTTGGAACCCATTTGTCCTCCCGAGGGGGCATACCACAACCTTTCTCATCATTGTTCCTCATCCTATTTTGCACTGGGGCTTATGTTTGACTAATTTTCTTTTCCACAATGTGACATAATGCATTATGACAAAGAGGGGCAAATGTAGACACATAAAAATGACCTAGACTTGTAAGCTCTGTTTTTAATCATTTTCTTCCTACACATACTTGACTCACTTTCAACTATTAATTAAATAACTCATAATTATTTAATTAATTCATATCTGATTATTCTTCATGATTATTAAATAAATAAATTTTAATTATTTATTTAACGCATCACTAATTGTCTAATGTCTTCCTATAATTAAATAAATTTCTTAATTTCTGTAATTATTTTACCCCTTTATGTCTTCCTAATTATTAAATAAATAAGTTTATTTATTTATTTAATTATGTAACTAATTAAGTCCCCTTCTTCATAAAATTAAATAAAGTCTTATTTATTTAATCCACCTTCCACTATAATTAAATAATTATATTTAATTATCTAATTATCCATTCGCCTCTTCTCTCCTAAATTAAATAAATTTTATTTGTTTAATTTGGTCAACTCTCCTAAACTTTGAATTAAATCATTATATTTAATTTAAAAGGTTCCATTTGTCACATTCCTCTAAATTAAATAATATCTTTATTATTTAATTCCCACCTAAATGAAATAACCTTTATTGGTTAATTTCTTCTAAATCTTATTTATTTAAAATAAGTCCCAACACCTAAATTAAATAATTTTATTATTTAAGTTCTCCTCTTTTATTGTGCTCATTTTAAATAAATATTATTTATTTACAATAAGTGCCATTTAAATTCCATTCTTTAGTAAATAATTTAATTTAAATTATTTACTGTCATATGACCCCACCCTTTTGAATTCAAGTAGTGTTTTAATTCGAAAAGTCAACATCCCCTCTTGAATTAAATAATTTTAAATTATTATTTGATTCCCTGATGACTTCGTTTTCCATGCCCAAAATCTTTTGTCACATGTTTTGTCAGCCATTGATTTGATTTTCTAAAAATCAATCTTGACCCTTTATTTCGAATCTGACCTAATGTTGCCCTAACCCTAATTATGGGTTGTTATATGGAATCTCGTCCATTGATTCTAGGGCATTTACTAACTTTCAATCCTGGTCACTCACACAAAATTGCCTCTTCTATAAAAGAGAAATTTTGGTCACATCTTTCATCTCTTATCATCTGACATTTTCATCTCTTATCATCTTGCATTTTCATATTTTTTCATCTCACATCTTACAGTCTCATCTTCTTGCATTTTAATAGTTTTAGCATTGTTTTTCTCATTTATCATAGCATATTTAAGTTTTCATTTGACATAGCTTGGATATTTTAGATGCCTACTAGTTGCAGTAGAGCATAGTATTGCATGTAGTTGTCAAATCCTTCAAAATTTTCTTAGGGTTTGTCATTTCTATTGGCTTGGTCTTCTTAAATTTGAGGGAAAACAATTTATTTTCAGCAAATTAAGAAGGTGTAATGGAGGTTAGTCATGGAGGATGAAGACAATCTTGTGAGATTGTTCATCTATTCCTTTGCACTCCATTACCTACTTTGGGTTTTATATTTCTGCATACTACATTGCTAACCTTAGGAAAATTCCCATTGTTACAGAGATAGCCATCTTCCTTTCCAAGAGTGAAATTTGGATTGAATACTTTGAAAAATTTTCTGCCAATAAGAAGCCCTATGTTTTCCTGAAAAAAATGGGATTCGTAGATATTTACTTGGCAACTGATCTTGTTTAAAGCCAAATAATTTAGCAATGGTTTTCTGAATTGGAGGCTTGTTGTTGAACAAGTAATTTTTTAACTTTTCTTCATTTACTTTTTTCCCTGAAACTCTAGTGTATTTATCCAAAAGAATTTTTATATTTAAAGCTTCAGAAAGAACAACTTTTCCAAAAATCCAAGTGTCATCAACAAATAAGGAATAAGTGACTAAAATATTTGTATTAGAAATCAGAACTCCTTTGATTTTCCCTTGACCATTAGCTGAGAGGAATGATCTACTCAAATCTTCTACTAAAATGATAAATAAAAATGGAGACAATGGATCACCTTGATGAACAACTTGTGAGGACTTAAAAAACCCCACATCAAACCCATATAATAAAACGAAAAACCTTGCATCTAATATGGATGCCATTATCCATTTACACCATTTTGGAGAAAAATTGAACTTAAAAAGTACTTGTCTTAAGAAACACCAATCTACCCTATCATATGCTTTTTGCATGTCAAGTTTAATTATCATTGATGATAATCTATTTGATGCTATAGAGTGCAAGGTTTCATGAGCTACAATTGCTCCTTCTGGAGTTTCTCTACCAGAAACAAAACCAACTTGCTCTTTTGAAATAATTGAATAAATTAGAGGATGAAGACGAATATTATAGCTTTGGTGAAGATTTTATATATTGTGTTGCATAATGAGATAGGTCTTAAATTTGAGAAAGATTTGGGAGCTTGAATTTTAGGAATGATAGCAATATTTGTGACATTAAATATTTTTAACATTCCCCTAGATTTTCTCGACTCCTCCAAAGCACTTAAAATATCAAAACCAATGAACTCCCAACATTTTTGGAAAAAAATAGTTGTAAAGCCATATGGACCTAGAGCCTTATCAAGAGACATAAGGAGCAAGCATCTAATATTGTCTTCAAGAGACACCAAAGAAGGAATGTGTTATAAAATCTGTTCTTTTTCTACTGCTAAATTCACATTATTATTTACATTAGATGTTTAAATATTAGAGAAAAACTTAACTGCTTCCTTTTGAATATCCTCCTCTTTAAGAAGAATAGATCCTGAAACACTATCTTGAATTGAAAAAATCGAGGATTTTGATTTTTTAGTTTGATCTGAGATATGAAAAACTTGAGTATTCTTATCACCATCTTTCAGCCAAGGTTCATGAGACTTTTGCCTCTAGTAAACCTCTCCACCAGATAGTAATTATTTCCATTCCAGTTGCAATTTCCTTTGCTCTTCAAATGATGAATTATCAAGACCATTTACAATTATTTTTTCATTGATTTCAACTAACCTTTTGTACACCAAGTCTTTTTGACTAAAAAAATTCTTAAAGACTAAAAGATTCAAAAATTTTAAATTCTTCTTGATATGATCCAATTTCTTACTTAATTGAAACATTTTTGAACCATTCACAGAAGGAGCACCCTCCAACCATTGCTTTATTAGACAAATAAGATCGAGATGCCTAAGCCACATTGATTCGAACTTAAAAGAGGATTGATACTTTGATTTGATTTTCTTACCCGTGATAAGAAGTGAGATAGAAAAATGATCAGAAGCTACCAAAGGTAGAATTTCTGAAGAAAGAGAATAATCTGAAAGAATCCAGTTTGGAGATGTTAAAAACCTATTCAATCTTTCCAAAATTTGCAAGAAATTTTTCCTTCTATTTGTCCAGGTAAAATACCATTTAATGGAATTACATCCACCAAGGAACTATCATGAATAAATGAAGTAAAATCAAACATTACAGCTTTAGGAGGGCTAATTCCTCCTTTTTTTTCCATGTCATTTGGGATAGCATTGAAATCACTAGCTAAAACAAATTTTTCTTGACCTAACAAATCAATGTTTAGCTTGAGAGTATCCCACAATTTATTTTTAGCAAAGGTGCTAGTTGGACCATAAACATTCAATAGCCAAAAAGATAAATCAAGATGAGTGACGTGCATTAATTGCCAATTTGATCAAAAAGCATATTAGAAATACTAATTCATTTAGCATTCCAAAAAGTTATCAGACCTCCTGAAGCACCTTGAGAAGGTGAATGAGAAGCTTCCCATTTGTGCCAATTTTTCTTAATTGCTAGAAAAGACTCCTCTGAAGTTTTAGTTTCTTGTGAAACAACAATATCTGCCCCTGAAGCATCCAATTGATGATTAACTTGGGACTTTTTTTAGAGGAATTTAAGCCTCTGACATTCCAAGATATTAGATTCATTGCAACTTACGAGAGCAGCAAGCTCTCCTTGGCCTTTTTTGTTTTGTGAAAAAACCTAGATTGCATCTAGTGTTGATTGCAAACCTATTGATATTTCTTCTTGCAAATTTCAAGCTAAATACTTTCTTCCTCTTTTTGTACGAGATTTTTTACTAGAGGAAGGAGATAGCTTTGAATGAGAAGTTGAACAAAAATCATCTAAAGAAAATTCTTCACCAAAGACCTCAGAGGCAATGTCATCTATCAATTGCTCACCTACTTCATTAGATCTTCCTTTGAGGGTAGACAAACATGATCATTATTTAGGTCATCTAAAGATGGATGAGACTAAGCATTTTCAAAAAAAATTTGTTCAACAAAAAGACTTAATTTTTCGTCACAATTATTTTTCACACCTAGAGTTAACATACAGGTGCATTGATTTTCTTGGAGGAAACTATCAAATTTAATTTGAGGTGAAAAATTATTTAAAGAATAAAGAAAAATATTTATTGGTGACAACAAAGATAGATCCCAACGCGAAGCAAGAGAAACAACAACCAGTTCTTGTAGAGATCGATTTATAAATTTCTTACCAAGAACAAATCCTGATGAGGAGAAAGATTTATTGTTGAAAGATGTTCGATTAAACAAAAATATTCCTTTGGGAGAAGAAGATTGAATAACCACTACCTCCTCTTAAAAGAGGGAAATGTGATGGACTAAATGAGAATAATTTGCAAAGTACCCATTTGAATCAGGCTTATGAGACCTTTTTAAACCAAAATAATAATACCGATTGAAACAAAAGACAATAATCTTTCCAAGTAATGAGAGATCAAGCATCAACTTGCCATTAGTAACAGAAGATACAATGACAGATGAAACTACTGGAAATGGATCTACAGATGAACTAACATAATTTTTTTTGAAATCCGATTTCCCACATTTAGGTTTCTGACACTTTTTGAAAGGATGAAGAGGAAGATGACATAAAAAAAAGATTGCTTAAGATCTTCCAGAACTACCTGTTGATCCCATGTGCCATGCACTATTCTAATTTGGACACTTTTTAGAATGGTTTTTGAAACATCCATTAAAACAAAGAGTCTGACTGGTAAAGAGGGATTAGAGAAGTACTCCATATATTGATTCAAAAAAATACCCAATTTGTTACCAAGAATCTCAATAATGCATGACTCTCTATATTCTAGAGGTAAAACCTATAACTGGATCCAAAAAGGTATAAATTTAAACTTGACACATTTAGGGTTAAAATTCGGAGTCCACAAAGTTATAAAGAGACCATTTCCCTCACACATCCAAGATTTTTTTTGGAAAACAACATTTCTAGAATCTTTATCAGAAAAGATAACCAAAAAATAACCATCACCTTTATCTAAATAGAAAACTTCATTCGAACCATCCCAGGTGTTGAAAACCCAAGATTTTAAAAACTCGAGATCTAGAAGAAAGTTCCAAAACTTACCAGGCAAAGCAACATCCTTTAAATCCAAGATCTACGGATCAATCATGGAGTGAGGCAGTGTGACTTCAACTTAATGAGGAGAAGGATGTTTCTATTTTATTTTTTTCCTTTGGTAGCCATTTCTTACCAGAGTGTTCATGAGCAAAATAATTTTCATTTCGAGTGAACTAATTATGAACAGGAACTACCTAGCCAGAAGAGAAAGAAGTGCAAAAATCACCCTGGAGATAGGATTTATTTTTAATATTGGCCTTAGCATGACCAGATTCAACCGGAATAGGAACCTTAGGGTTTCAAGCTATTTTCTTTGGAAAACCTTTGAGTGAGGGAAGAGCAATGGAGTTGGGGAACGTAAGAGGATTAGGATCCGAAAACTTAGGACAAACAAGAGGGATAGAATAGGAAAAGTGACTGGAATAGGATCCGGCTTTGGAATGAAGGGAGCCCCAAGAGAAAAGTGGGATGAGTGGCACCCTATCGTAACATCAACCCTTGAATGAGATGAAGAGGACGATGATGGAGGAGATTCAAAAATATCAAAGATATGTTTCTTACCTTTGAGAAGGATTTTATTGAAGTAAGGATTGTGGAGGAAAGGCTTGACAACGTGAGAATCTGGAACCCACTTTCCATTCCGAAAAATAGAACCAAGAGAACCTTTAAAATGATGGAAGTTGGAGGAAGAACTTTCACTTCCCATGAAAAACATAGATCTGGAAAAAGAAATATGAACTTTATTAGAAAAAACAGCATTGATGAAACCACGACAAGAGTGGCGAAAACAAGAAGGGCTAGAAGAACCCTCGAGAAGAGAAAAATGAGAAGAAAAATTTAAATACAGTGGGTTTCCAAAATTTTGCCTCCACAATGTACGGTCCATATTTTGACACCTTTTCATCAATGACTATATATTAGTAAAAAATGGATTTACATATCATTTTTCATTAGCCATTCAAAAAATTTGGAGTTGTTTCTCCTGATTCTATGTTGCATTACAGATACATATGCAAAGGCTATTATGTAATGGCTTTGATAGTTCTTTTTCTTTCATATTATTCCAAAAGGAAAAAAAAATTCCTACCTTGCATTGGTGTTTAAGACATTTACAAAAATCCTTCAGATCATGTGTAGAGTCTTTCAAGGACTATTACATAATACATATCACTAAGCACTGCAACCTTTCAAAAAAATTGAAATTCATTCCTTCAAAACTTTTCTCCAAAAAATATAACAAAACCTAGTGCAAAATGTTGAACACTATCAAAATGGTATCAAGATGCAATCATTATTCCTCCATTCGTTCAGCAATGGGGGAATTTTCTCGTTATCCCTCAACACTTTTCTCTTCCCCTACCATTTCTATGTCAAATTTTCCCTACACTTTGAGGGTATTCAAATCTAGGGCCATTGGTGGTGCATTCTCTGTCTAAGAGGAAACATCTTGAAAGACATGCAATGGTGGGTGGTCTATATGCGCACAACGGAAGGCTATGGTGTAGTATTTATCCTTCATGTTGATGTACATGGTAGTGTAGATGTTGTGATATTTCCTATGCATTTATCTAAGAAAAATTCTATTGCACTTGTACTCAAAAGCCTGCCTAATGCCCTTGAAAATTTCTACAAACTCATGCCTCTACTTCAAGTATTTGTGGGGGAGAATTACACCTACATATCCTTTTCCATTATCTAGGTCATATTATTGCACACCGTTAAGGAGGGCATTATCCTCAAGAAAAATGTCTTTCACATAACTTTGCAATTTCTTCTATGTCCCCTAGTGACTAGAGTAGGTCGTACAAGTTTGAAAAGAAAATCAAGAGTACCTGAGAAGGGAGAATAGATCACCTTGCCTCTAGAGTGGTTATATCATTGCCTAAAATTGTGCGCACACACTCTTTCACCCTGTTACATTCCAGGTCGAACATGATATCAATGTACTCATGTGACAGATATCTCTCGAAAAGTCATTCCCATTCTTTTACCTTTACTAGAATTTAGAGATTACATGGCCTGATCTCCATAACTCTTCACACCATGCTCGCCAAATTTTGTAGAGAAAGCTAGGGCGGTTGTGGAATGCTCTGGAAATTCTTCCAGATGGGGTTTTATAAAATGTTTTAATGAGATTCTATAGAAAAATCCAAGTGCCATGTGAGAGGTGTAAATATTTTGATGAGTGTTGTCACATCCCTGCATGGTGAAATAACTTGGCACAAACTACCATTTATTTTGTGTGTGTGAGGCTAGCTTGTGTTGGGCACATTACTTGCCATAATGGACTACCGATACCTGCACAAGAGGCCATCTTATATTAAAACACAATTTTCTAAGTTGAGTAGGATGGCTTGGCAAGGATGAGGGACACATACACAAAGAAACAAGGGTGTGAATTTGCATGCCATACGCTCAGTCCTCTTTGGTGAGTGGACTACTTTGATCATGTCGATACAACAATTTCCCCTACTTGTGTGACCTTAGTCCTTTGCATCAAGACGTATCGACATGTTGTTTATTTCCATCATTATTCCTTCCAATTTTCTCCGCCAATGAATTTTCCTTTATTGAACATTTAAAACATCTGGAGGTAATCCCAATTGATAAGATTGTCACACTTGCTTCTGAGGTGCTACTCATCAATTTTTTTTATTTTTGATTTTTTGATGAATTTTCCAAATATCTATATTAATAAAGATAAAATTACAAATTCACAAAAAAGGGGTGAGTGGTAAGAAGGCACACCCCGAATGTCACATGGGACTCGCCCAGAAAATCCTAAATAACAAATGGGCCTAGCCTAGAAAATCCAAAATATCACATGGGCCTAGCCCACAAGTCCAATAACAAAAAGAAAAATAGGCAGCCAAGGCAGTGCCAGTAGATCCTGGGGGGTCCTGGTCATCCAGATGTTTCCCTTATACATTAGAGGGGTTTGGAGTGATGTCAATTTTTGAATTTTAAATTTTCATTAATTAAATAAGTTTTTGAAAATTATTTAATTATAGTAGATTAAAATTAATGTTGGAGGGAAAATGATAAATTAACTAAATAGTTAAATATTATTTAATTAAAATAGATGTAAGGAAAATCGGGATAATTAAATAATAAAAAATATTTAATTATAATAGATGAAAGATAAAATATTAGTGTAGTCCATTTTTATTTAAAACCCTTGGTATTATTTAAATAACTCATTTAAATAATATTTTTGTTTTAATTGAAAATGAAATAAAAGAGCATTAATGTTTTCTTGTATTTAAAAGGCTTGTGAAAGTTTTTTATTTAAAAATATTATTCTTAAAAGTATTATGAAATTTCCACAAAAAAAAAAGAGGAAAGAATTTAAGTTGCACAGAAAATAAAATAGAAGAACTTGATGTTTAGGCACTGAAAATAAAGGAGGAAAAGAAAAAACTAACAAAAGGCTTCATGTGAATGGAGCTAGGATTTGTTTTTGCTGCTAAAGGTGGAGTTTGAAGGAGTTTTCATAAATATCAAGAACAATTTTTAGTTGATGTCACCATGAAGACAAGAAGATGAGGAGCAACAACTGGATTATGAGCCTTTTAACCACACGCAACAATGCAATGTTCAAGTTGGAGTTGTAAATGCAGAGGTTTGTAGCTTTGAAGCCTTTACACTTAATCTTTTTCAATGTTTTTTGAAGTTTTCATCATAAGGTTGAACACAAGATATGATAGGCATAAGGAGGTTTAAAATGTGTTAAAACCTCTACCTACACCCATAAATATTTTTAAATCATTGAGATATCAAAACCCAACTCAAAAATTATAGTATGTGGAGGAAAATGTAGCTCCTTCAAGGGTTGAACCCATCATACAACTATTCACCTCTCTTGTAGCTTATGTAAGGTATGATCAAACCTTAAGGTAGCTTAGTCACAAAGTGCTAAGGTTTGGAGTTTTAAAGGCTTCACCAAATTCAATGATCAATGATCTCTAAAATATAATACAATATAGGGTTTCTTGAAATATTTTACACCCATATGGCCGTTTGGTGAAGATGCACGAGACCCAACATAGTCATGATGAAGGAGAATGAGAATAGGACTATGGTTTTTCCAATAAGAGCGAAATTTTTTATTGTGAGAAATCAATCATCAAGGGGAAGTCATGACTCCATGAAATAAATTAGGAGTCATAGTCCTTGTGAAAATCCTCTATGATCAATGAAGAGTAGATACACTGAGAAGACATACCAAAATGAATAGTGATCAGAAAAGGATCAAACCTTTAGATGAGAGTACAAGTCAGGACAATCATATAATGTAAGGATCTTGAATTTTATGATAGTTATCTTGAGATCCCTGGTATAATGTAAAGACAACAATATCAATATGAAGGTGCAGATATGAGGATAAAGTTTTGGTTAGAGCTAAGCCCAAGCACAATCAACTTTCAAAGAGGAATTCTATGCAAATTTCTTAGTGATGAAGGACATATGATAGAGATATCTTGAACAATTCGCCAAGTAATAGTAGAAGATAATACTTTTACTTATGTATTTAGTGTGAATTCATGACTATATAAGATAATGAAATTAACACTTGTGTATTGGTAAATATAGGATGAAGGGAGAGTTTAAAACTATGGTGATAGAAGAAGGGTTCAAGCATGAAATGTGCCATAAAGCTAAGGGTAGTCTCAAGCACAATGTTTTCTAGAAGGATAGTGAATAGGGATCTTGAAAATATAGGACATGATCATAGTCATCAATGTTTGCATCATAGTCATCAATGTTTGCATCACAATCATCAATGAATAGGTCATAGTTAAATGAATATCTAGAGGATAGTCATCATAAAATTATGAAAGATAATGGGGCAACACTTTTTAAGAGGGTAGTAACTTCTTAGTAAAAGACCAAGCAATGACAATCCCATGCTAAGGGTAGACTAAAACCACTTGAAACCCTCTAAAAGTTAATAGAGATAGTGGAAATTAATTCCATAACATCAAGTGGATAGTAAGTAATAGAAATAAACCAGAGTCAACACGCAGTCTTACCATTTGTAGAGGATCAAAAAGTATAGGTTTGTATAGAAAATCTGAATGTGAAGGGTGTAGGGTGTATGTTCAAAAGATTTTCTCTTTTGCATTTTGAATGAGAGAAAGTATGAATGGTTCTATATGGGAGTTCATGTGGTTTCACTTTCAAGAAAATGAGATTTAAATGGAGCCGAATCTAGGCCTTGTACACTTGCATCATGAAGAATATATGTAATGAATATAATTGGGATTTTGATAAAGGCATGGATTTGGGCTTTGAATGCACCTAGGTTGGAGCTTTGTGATGTTCATGATAGTCTTATATGATCAAGGAAAATATAAAATCCTATCAAAAAAATTAAATTAAAACTCATCTATAGTGGCAATAAGACAAGTGTCTTAAAAAAAAGGGGTAGAGATGACAGTAGAAAGAAAATGCACATGACATAGTTTGTGAATGCATAGTCTTTGCCTTGAATGGATAGTCAATCTCATAAGAGGACTGTTAAAAAAAGAGGGCAGCACTGTGAACTCAAGAAAATGATAAGAAGATATTTGAGGATCTTCTAATATTCATATTCAAAAGGACTAAACAGTCACACAAAGTTATTAAGGATGCCAGTACCTCACAATGACAACATCTTGTAAAAAGGGTAGTCTTTAACAATGCAACATAGATAGTTTTTTTAAAGAAATAGTCACTTTGAAGAAACTATATAATAGTCACCATACCCAGTATACCAATGAATCTATAATGTACAAGTCAAGTCAATTAAGCAAGGCTGGATAAAAGGGGCAGTCATGAGAAGAACATGCATAATGAAAGAGAAGGACAAGCATCCTCAAGAAACACATGACTGTAATCAAAATAAAGTTTCCATGATAGTCATGTAAGGAAAATATGAAGAAGAAAGATCAAGAAACAATGAAAAGGGTTACTAAGTGCATTACATCCAAAATAACAATCAAATCACTAGGTGACAGATAAGAAAAATCATGTGACAAGGCATAGCTAAAAAAAGTTTTTTTTGAGTTTTGATTAGTGACATGGATGTAAGGGAATATTTTAGGGATCAAAGGGAGTCAAACATAGGGCATTCACCACATTTATGATGTGAAATACAACCACATTGCAATACCAAATCATGTGATAGTCATAAATACATGATAAAGGAGTAGCTTTGAAGGTCAAATGGTCAAAAGGATATATTTTCTAAAGGGACAGTCATAGATATGATGTAGCAATTATTATACAATAGGATAGTCATATCTCTCATAACCATGGTGAAGGAAAATACAAGGTTAAAAGGGGAAGAGTTTATGACATTTAATATCCTTTTGAGTGTGTAAGAAAAATATTACAAGGTTAGGGATGTGATTTTGCCTTAATACTATGGAATGTGCAAAATAATAACCATTAATGACTGCAATAAAACCAATAAGACACCCTTGTTGACTATGACAAAAATTGTCCTATTCCATCAAAACTATAAAGGACAGTTAAATGACCATCATATGTTTTAGATAAATCATGCATATTTGAATTATTTTTGAGTAGTGGCATGGTAAAGGATAGTGATGAAAGGTTTTTGAAAGGAGTATAGAGTCAAGTGTTAAGAAACATGCAAATTTAACAGTGTCTCAGGCACAAATGAGAAAATATAGTTACAATATATCCTTATGATGTACATGATAATTTAGTCAAAAGACCTTATTTAATGCCTTTCAAAGAGCCTTATCTCTTGTAAAATAATCATATTTGATATTATCATGAGGTGAGAACTACGTCCATTGAGTCAAAACCATTATCCTTTGAGATAAGATAACCTTGGGAATAGTCAAGATTGTTCAAGAAGACAAAGCTAACATAAAGGTTTAGTAATTGAGGGCATGGTTTACATATAAAGAGGACAACAATTTGATGAAGACATGATAGTTAAGGATAATATTGAACCAAGAGGAAAGTAAACAACAAAATTAAAGTGATATGTCAAATATCTCATTCAACAAGTATTAAAACTGACATTAAGACCTAAAATGTATTCACAAATGCTTGATGCACAAAGAATATTTCTTAGGAAAAAAGATGGTAGTTTCAGACCTAAAATAATGATGATGATAGTTAAGACCAAGAATACTACAAGATTACTATCAAGATAGTTTGGTATGAATAAGACCAAAGTGTTAGGGTTACCAATCATCAAAGGGTAGTCAAATGCAACGATGGTGAAGACCCAAATATCAACAAGTTACTCACATGCACATCATCATGCATGAGATAATGCTAAGTTGACTAGCCTAAACATTTATTTTAGAGGCACTTACAAAAAATTTAGGATTACTTAAGAAGCCCATATGGATAAAGTTAGAGTTAAGTGGAGTTTAAATCCAAAATCATATAATTTGAGGCAATTTGGAGTCTTGAAATAGAGGATTTTTCCCCTTTTATGCCCAACAAGTTGAAGAATTCATTTAGATTGGTTGAAGACATCAATTCCAATAAATTTTATGTTTTTTTTAGAGGATTGATTCAAGTTTAGTTGGGGCACAATTCAAGGAGCATGCCAAATTCAAGAAGTCAACAATTCAAGTCAACTCTCATCACCAAATTTTGCATGATTCTACTTCTAGTTCACATTCAGTTCCATATTCATGCAAGCTCAAAATCTTCCATGAGGTTCAACTTTAATTATCTTGAAGAATTTTTCTGTAAGACAAAGCATTCAACTGTTTTAGAGGGAGTTCTTTCTATGCTTTATATTTGCCTTATGGAAAAGAAAAATATTGTAACTCAATTTGAGAGATAATTTCAATATAGAGCAATAGTTTTTTGTATATTTTCAAAATATTTCAAAGATTTGTACAAGCAATTTTTTTTTTATCGATAAAAATCAACAAATTCTCCTTCTCAAAATTCATGCATTGAGTATATTTGTGAATGATTTGATCTAGTTTTTGTGACTCTAAATGAAAATCCTTGAATTATGTCTCATTGCAATATATTTTTGTATAAAATAAGCGAAACCCATATAGGTCATAGGTTATGTTAACTATTTTTTAAAACTTGTAGCTATGAAAACACATAGTTTTCCTTCAAAAAAACCTGAAATGTAATCTTCCTTTGAAATAATTTTGTATGAGTTTATCAAAAAATGAGTTGTGCATAGAATAGAGCAATTTTTTGAGAGAAATTGTGAGTTAAAATAGTAGGTACTGGCCATTTAATTATTGGTGCATAACCTCTTAGGTTAAATTTATCTAAAGTTTTAGTTATTCTATCCTTTTACCTATCAAACTAGAAAGCTTTTAGGAGGTCTATCAAGGGAACCTACCCTCTCTAGAGGTTCATCTTCACCATAGGCAACCCACAACTTGAAGGTGATCCCATGTTTTATAGGATAGTTGGATTTACACTTAGCTAAGGGTGCTATCCTTGTGACAACAATTATCTTAATTGAATAATTAAAAATAATAATTAATATAGATAGAAGAACTGATGAGAAAATGATAAAATAGGAAGATATAAATGCATTTGTCATTTTGAAGTGTCTACATCTATATCAATGCTCTAGGAACTACAAAACCTCTAAAAAAATCTAGTTGCTCCAAAATTCTTGACATAGTTCAATCCTCTTAGAATATTTCTATGTTTGAATTTTTTTCAAATATGTTCTAATATTCATAAAACCTCTGACACTTTTTAACTCATTTGAGGATTTATTAGTTTCAAGAACCCACTATACCATTGAATCTTCAAAGACAAGAGAAAATCGTGGCAATATAAAAAACCCTTTTATCGATCATTCAGAAAGAACAATTGGAATTTGGAACAAGAAGGAGGCACTTCACATCAACTATAGATAACTTTGATCAGTATAAGAAATTGTTTTCTCTTTATCTATACCCAAATCTCATTATGAGGTAATAATTTTCTTCCTAATTTCTTTTCCACTTTTTCCTTTCATATTTTTAAGAAACTTTCTTTGTAACAACCAATGTATCTTATTGTGGCACCAAATTTTTCATTAACTATAATCAATTTAGTGTTCACCTAAATTTGAACTTATTTCCTTCTCTTTTTGTGATCCAAAATTTTCTCCAAACCATAAATATCTATTTTGGATTATATGCAAACATTATCAAATAAATTCAACATGTGAAGGGTATGGGAGGGAGTCATGCTTGTAAAATTTATTATCTAAGATTGGATATAATAAGTTTTGGCATGTTGTTTTAGAAAATTTCTAATAATAAATGACTCTAAACAATAGGTCTTGCATGGATGAGGAAATTTTCCAAAGTTTACTAGCAAATTAAGGTAGCTTTTCTACCTCAATGTAACATATTTATATGGTTAGAACTCACATATGCGAGAAACTATAATATTGACACTAGATAAGTCATAATTTGTATTTGAATAATTAATAGAAAATGTAGATGAGCCTTCACTATGTATTACTTTAAGACTATCCATTATAAATGACTATGCAACTTTGAACATGGAAACAATGACCTACTATTCCATAGTTAAAAAGAAACTATGTCTCAATAATATCACCAAGAATTGGTTGAAAGTGTTTAGAAAAGAAAGGTATAAACTTCCTAGAAACCTAGTGAGGTCTCACTTCAGTGAAGACATATTAGATACAGTTACCTTATTACATAGAGTTATGGGAAATAAGGAAACAAAATATTTTGAATATTGTATGTGTCAATTTATTTAATAATTTGTTATGCTTCATAATCCATGGATTGGAAAAAATTAATCAACAAAAACATTTGTAGGAAATTTTTAATTTTCAAAATAATGAAGAATTATATACTAATTATAATCTATTTAAATTGAGAAATAATGCAACCATAGAAAAGGGTAAGTGCACCAATCTGTGACACAATTTTGGCTCTTAAGATGCCACTCTTTTTTTTCTGAAATCAAGAAAATCTGATTTGCACGAGAAAATGAAGATAGTTACACTCAAAATTTGAAGATGTGGCAAGAAAAAAAGTTGAAGTGATCTGAGTCTAGTTTCTAAGCTACTATTGTTTTTTGAAATTAATGAAGATTAAGGGTCTCAAAAGTGGGGGGGGAGGGGTGGGGGTAGGAACAGGTCCTATTTTTATCAAAAAGAATAACATAGCACCTGAGGGCTCCCACCTTTTGGTTAAATTTTTTTTATAATTTCAAAAATCCCAATGGTGAGAAATTAGCTAACACCATGTAGTTTATCCTCCTTCTTTTGGATAATTTTTTTAATGAATATATAATATTTTATGAATTTTCAAAGTGGATACATCCTGAAAAGCTGAAATTTGAGCGTGCTCCCCCCCAAATGTTTTGCAAAATAATCGAAAATTGATTTTTTTTTCATCATGTGTAGATTGGAGTCTAGTTTCAAAAATCATAATTTTTTCACTTTCCGATGAACGTGTAAAAATATATCCTAAACCTAGCACATGTTGGTTTTTGACCAAAAACAAAGGCATTTACAATAGAAGCCATGGATCAAAACCTTAACTAAATCAAAATGAAAAAATAATTATATATTTAGATAGCTGAGATAGAGGTTAATGCAATCATAGTTATTTTTATAAACTTTCATTGAAATACTTGCAAATGAGATGGGGAGCACGGTCAAAAATATGAGAAAATTTAGTAAATCATGTTAATTAACATGTCTAAAGCAGGCCTTTTGGTGAGTGCCAAATGACTCATCACATTTGGCTTGCGCCAAATGTGATGAGTCATTTGGTGAGCACCAAATGGCCTGCTTTGCAAAAAACTAGATTTTCGCTTTTCTCTGTTAGGGAAACTATATACATGAAATAAAAATTTAGGTATAAGTTGACATTTACATATGGAAATTTATTTTATTATCCTTTAAGTTATATTTCATGTATATATAGGTAGGTGTTTGAGAGTGGTTTCAAATCTCTAAGAGTTATAATGCAAATTCTAGTTTTTGGAAGATCTTAAATATTTTAGACAGTCAAATTTCAGTAATGAGCATGTCAAATTTCAGTAATCAAGAGGTCAAATTTTAGTACTAAGGAGCTCAAATTTCATCTTTCTCTCTCTATCTCACTCATTTTCATCTCTTATGCTCTAGACCTCTCTCTCTCTCACTATCTCCATCCCTTTATCTAACAATCTTCCTTGAGCTCAAGAATTATGTCTCTACATGTCCATCTCTCTCTCCTTACCTCTCCAATATCTATCTCCCTCCCTCTCCTCTCTTTCTATCTCTCTTTGATTTCCTCACTCTCTCCTCCCCTCTCTACTCTCTATCATGTCATTCTCTCTCTCCTTCCCTCTCTAGTTCTCTCTAGTTCTCTCTATCTAGCTTCTCTCTCCTTCTCGACCTCCCTCTCTAATTTTCTCTATTTCCCTCTCTCTCTCCTTACCTTTCTACTTTTCTTTATCTCACCTCTCTTTCTCCCCCTCTCTCTCTCCCTCTCTCTTCCTTTCACCCACCTTTGATCTCTAATTCTCTCTATCTAACCTATCCCTCTATACATCTCTCTCTCCCCCCTCCTTCCATCTCAATCTCTCCACCTTCCTCCTTATCTCTCTAATTTTAAGCTCCATCACACATCTCTATCACATATCTTAGTTCTCTCTTTCCCCTTCCATCTGTACTCTCTTTCTCTCTATCTCACCCCTCTCTCCCTACCTATTCCTCCCTCCTCTCTCTTATCTCTCTCACCTCTCTCTCTCCATCCCTACCTCTTCCTCCCTCTCTCCTTCCCTCTATTTCTCTTTATCTCCTCTTCTCTATCTACCTAGACCTCTCTTTATTTTTGTCTCACCTCTCTCTCCATACCTACCTCTCCCTATATCTCTCCTTTCATATCTACTTCTCTCTACCTAGTTGTCCCTCTATACCTATTTCTCTCTCCCTCCTTGCCTCCTCTCTCTCAATATCTCCACCTTCTTTCCCTCTCTAATTCTCTCTCTATCACCTCTCTCTATCTCTCTCCTCCCTCTCTACTCTCTCTATCTCTCCCTCCCTCCCCATATTTATATCTCTCCTCTCTCCCTCCCCCTCTTTCTATATCTCTTTGACCTCTCTCTACCTATATCTCTCTCCTTCTATATATCTGAACTATCCATCTTTACCTATCCCTCCCTCCTCTCTCTCTTCCACCAAAATTCACTCTACATCTCTCTATCTAACCTACCCCTATATACCTCATTTTCTCTCCCTCTCTCTTTCCCTCTCTCAATCTATCTACCTTTCTCATTACGCCTCTACTTCTCTCTCTCCCTCTTCCCTCTTTACTTTATTTCTCTCTATCTCACCCCTCTCTCCTTAAATATCCCTCCCTCCTCCTCTCTCTCTATCTCACCTATCTCTCCCTCCCTACCTCTTCTTCCCTCTCTCCTCCATTCTCTACTTCCCTTTATCTCCCCTCCCTCTCCTTACCTACCTCTCTCTAAATCCTTATCTCTCCCTTGATCCCTACCTCTCCATCCATCTCTCCTTCCCTCTCCACTTCTCTATATCTCCCTTTACTCTCTATACCTAATTCTCTCTCTCTCTCCATCCCTACCTCTCCCTCCAACTCTCCCTCTCTCAATCTATCCACCTTCCTTCTCTCTCTAACTTCTCCCTCCCTTCCCCTCTCTCCTTACCTCTCTACTCTATCTCTATCTCAACTCTCTCTGCCTACATATATATCATTCCCTCATCTCTCTCTCTCCTACCCTCTCCCCCTCTCTCAAGTCTCTCTATCTCTCTCCCCTCTA
>CM021100.1:353939321-353954858 GCA_007115665.2 Sequoiadendron giganteum
TTCTGCATCATCTTCCTCTCATCCCAGGAATCAAACCAGTTAAGAAAAAGTTGCGTAAAATGCATCCATAGATTACACTCCTGATAAGAGTTGAAGTAAAGAAATTACTAGTTGCTAGGTTTATAAGATCAATAGATTACACTGATTGGATTTCCAACATTGTCCCTATCATGAAACCAAATAGACGAATCCGTATCTGCATGGATTTCAAGGATTTGAAAAAGGCTTTCCCAAAGGATGACTTCCCCCTACCAAACATATAAATGATCGTTGATATCACAACAGGGTACAAGATGCTATCCCTCATGGATGGTTTCTTGAGATATAACCAAATCCAAATTACAATAGAAGATCAGCATAAAATGACGTTCACCTTCCTATGGGGAACGTAGTGTTGGAATGTCATGCCTTTTGTCTTAAAGAATGCAGGCGCCACTTGCCAAAGGGCTATGACAACAATATTTCATGACATGATGCATATCCTAATGGAGGATTATGTAGATGACCTATTGGCCAAATCTTTGACAAGGGAGGATCATCTCAGGGTCCTAGATAAAAAAATTAAATGGCTCAAACAATACAAGGTTCGTTTGAACCCGAACAAATGTGTCTTTAGAGTCACTTCCGACAAGCTGTTGGGTTACATAATTTCAAAAAGAGGCATAGAGATTGACCCAACAAAAATAAAAGCAATCCTAGACATGCCTTCACCAAAAGGAATCAGTGAGCTGAGAACTCTTCAAGGTAGATTGCAGTCAATCCACCGCTTCATTGCACAATTGGTAAACACGTGTCAACCGTTTCAATATCTATTACGCAAAATTATTCCTTTTTTATGGATGGACAAATGCCACATAGCCTTTGAAAAAATTAAAGAATATCTATTAACACCACCAGTATTGAGGCCGCCTATTGAGGGCAAGCCACTAATCTTGTATGTCTCTACAACGAAAAATGCACTAGGGGCATTATTGGTGCAAATTAAACATGAAGAAAAAGAAAGAGCCATATACTACATCAGTCGCACACTAATTGGATATGAGCTCAACTACACAACCATTGAACAAGCATGCCTTGTGGTCGTCTTTGCGGCGCAAAAACTAAGACACCATATGCTAAGCCACCAAACACATTTGGTAGCTAAGATTGGCCCACTAAAATATCTTCTGAGTCGAGCAGCATTGACAGGTCATTTCAAAAAATGGGTCATGATATTGAGTGAATATGACATACTATATGTCGTACGCAAGGCAATAAAAGGCTAGGTCATAGCAGATCAGCTTGCAGATGCTCCCATCCAGGCTACCCACCCATTGGTAGTTGATTTTCCTAATGAGTCTATTTTTCATGTAGAACTTGCATTACCATGGAAGGTATATTTTGACTGGTTCCACACTAGTCATGGCTTAGGAGCTGGCATCTTATTCATCACACCACAATGGGGTTTAATTCCTAGGTCATTCCAGATCGCTTTCCCTTGTACAAATAGCATTGCCGAATATGAAGCACTGATCGCAGGGCTCATGATTGCAATAAAATGGAAAATCCAAACATTGCTCATATTCAGCGATTCTTAGTTAGTCATCAACCAAGTCAATGATGACTCTGACACAAAAGATGAGAAGTTGGCTCCCTATAAACGAATGGTGGATAGTTTCTTGATGTATTTCAAAATGATTGGATTTGAAGAAATCCCAAGAACACAGAATAAAGTAGTCGATGCAATGGCTACCATTGGATCTCTCCTAGACATCCCTAAGAATGTGTCACAATTTGAATTCTTAGTGGAACAAATGTTGGTACCTGCATATGATATTCTAGAATCAGAAATGATGTGTGAGATTGTTGGTGCCAGTTCACCTTGATATCAAGACATATATGACTATCTTAAATCCCAAACCCTCCCACCCAACCTATCCAACAACCAAAGAAATTCCTTTTTCTGAAAAGCAGCTAGACATACCATCGTCAGTGACACCTTATACCGTCGTGGCTTTGATAACACCCTTCTTCGCTATCTCAACATTGATGAATCCCAAATGAATTTATGAGAATTACATGAGGCTATATGTGGATCTCATTCAAGTGGTCCAACACTCTTTAGGAAAGTCACGAGACTGAGATACTATTGGCCAACATTGAAAAAAGATGCTCTTTAGTTTGTTAGAACATGTCAAAAATGCCAGGTACATAGTAACCTGATTCATGCACCTGCACAGGAATTGAGACTGATCACTTCTCCATGGCCTTTTGCACAATGGGGACTCGACCTCGTGGGTAAGATCCATCCATCCTCTTCTAATGATCATAAATTCATAATCACTGCCACCGAGTACTTTACTAAGTGGATCGAAGCCATCCCTCTCACTTACATCACCGATAAACAAATATCCAAGTTTATTCTAAATTATATCATTTTTCGGTATGGTGTCCCACAATCCATCATCACAGATAATGGGAGTCCATTTAAAAAGCATGACGTTCGTGAACTCTATACGCAATTCCACATACAACACCATTTCTCCACCCCATATTACCTGCGAGGGAATGGCCAAGCTGAGGCGTCAAATAAAACAATTCTTCGCATTCTGAAGAAGACTGTCAATGACGCTGGCCGAGATTGGCACTTACAACTCAATCCTGCTTTATGGGCCTACCGAACCAAGATTCGCACACCCACTGGAGCCACTCCATTTTCTCTTTTCTACGGATCTGAGTCCATATTGCCCATTGAGGTCAAAATTCCTTCTCTTCGGGTCTCCTTGAAAGGAATGATCAATGCTAAAGATTACAGACAGTCTCACCTGCATGAGCTAGAAATGTTACAAGAAAGACGACAAAATGCCTTAAATCATTTACAGGCATATCAAAATCATCTTTGCCGAAGCTATAACAAAAGAGTGATGGTAATAAAATTTGAAATTAGTGACTTAGTCCTAATGCAGAACCCAAGAAATCAAGCAGACCATGAAAATCCTGACAAATTTGAGGCTAATTAGCTTGGTCCTTACATTATTACTGTTGCATTTGGTTCTAGAGCTTATCAGTTGGCCACACCTGATGGAGAACAGTTGACAGATCCTATTAATAGCTTACATCTGAGAAAGTTATACACATAACACTAGAGAGCTTGGCGAAAAACCTAAAAATACAAAAAAATAAAAAAAAACAAAAAATCAAAAAATGGAAAAACTTGTAAAAAGAAATAAATTCATCCAATAGTGAAAACCTGGCAAACAGGCACTTTGGATAGGTACCATGGTGAAAATCTAGTAAATAGGCACCATGGATAGTTGATCATTGCTCTACCATCTACTGTTACTCTAATCAACCCCTATCCACTTTCTATAATCACAACAACCTGACATTCACGACACTCGTCCTAAGTCCTATCAATTTTGGCCATGGTTAGCATTTGGTTGACATCATCCCTTACATAGTTATGCCTTTAGCCTTGTGTCCTCATATCTCCATATCTTTGGACTCGTGTGGTCCCTGATCTGTTTGAGGGCAAGACCTTATCATGTAATTGCAGTTGGTGTCACACATGATCTAACATTCGTAAAAAGTCCTTAAAAAAAAATCCTAAAAATCGTATAAAGTCCTGAAAAAAGTCTGAAAAATTGAAAAATGTCCTGAATATAAATACAAAAACATCCAAATCAATGTCAAAATCCCAAAAACAAAATCAAAGTTTGTCTTTTCAATTCAATTCAGTCAATCCAATCGATCACATCAATCAATCTTTGTCATTTGTCTGAACTACATTGTCTCTGTGCATTCGTTACATAGGAAAGATTCATCTTTGAATCCCCGAGACATTAGGTCAGTCTTTCTAGGTTTGTCAAAATAAAATCATGATTCAAAATTTTGTCCATTGGACAACGTCATTGGTCGTGTCGAACTACGAGGTCTTTGAGTGGACGACGTAGGCAAGGCCATCAATTGATGAGCCCCTGAGGTTGTACTAGGTTAGTCCATTAGGGTTCATGGCACAACATTTTCACACATGTCAAACTACCTGCAAATCATGCAAATATTTTGTCTATTCCAAGCAGGCAATCTATCAACAATCTGTTTCATTAGTGATTATGATCAATTCAGCATATCAACAATGACATGTAATCAAATTCTATCAAGACAATTGAACCTCACAAAACTTTGTGTTCTTCTTCAGATGTGTCCTTCTCAAGAGGAACTCTCCTCATCTATTTATGATTTTGGATGTGTCCTTCCTAAGCATTGTCCTCATCATCTGGCATTTTGATGGATTCTCCTAACTCCAAGAATTGATCTCCTCGATATCAACGTCATTCAGGATGTGTCCTTCCTGAATTTGATATCGCTTGACATTTGGCAACCTTAATCTTAAAGCACTTGGCAAAAACTTGGGACTTGTATTTGGCCTTTTCATCATGTTACTAGTTTTTCAGCGAGATCACGACAACAAGATTTAGATAAACATCGATGTCTCATGACTTTTTCTTGACTTTTGACACTCATGTTACTAGCTTCTCAATGATGTCCTAACTACGAGATTTATAAAAACATTGATGTATCATGATGGGGGCGTTATTTTTTTATTTTTGCAATCATGTTGTTAGTTTCTCGAGCATGTCCTGGAAACAGGATTTAGAGAAGCAACGACGTTTCATGGTTTGTCGTTGTCTTTTTTTGCTTGCGGTTGGTTATGACAAAATGATTGGGGCAATTGCGCTCTTAGTATGAGTCATGATCATCCTTGTCTGTGACTACTTGTCTCGTGTGATGGCATGACCTTGTACACCTTGGTTTATGTCATATCATGGTGTTTATTGGCCATTACAATAATTTTCCCAATGATGATTAAAGAGCAATAAATATTAAAAATCCTATGGTAAACGGTGAAGGATTTGGTCTAGGAACTAACATGCATCTCATATAGGCATTGCATCCATATCATCATCCATATATCTTTTTTCACTAACATTTCTTTATCTCTCCATATTCCGGTCTTCCCATCCATTCCAAGAGCACACCCATGTTCTTGGAACCCATTTGTCCTCCCGAGGGGGCATACCACAACCTTTCTCATCATTGTTCCTCATCCTATTTTGCACTGGGGCTTATGTTTGACTAATTTTCTTTTCCACAATGTGACATAATGCATTATGACAAAGAGGGGCAAATGTAGACACATAAAAATGACCTAGACTTGTAAGCTCTGTTTTTAATCATTTTCTTCCTACACATACTTGACTCACTTTCAACTATTAATTAAATAACTCATAATTATTTAATTAATTCATATCTGATTATTCTTCATGATTATTAAATAAATAAATTTTAATTATTTATTTAACGCATCACTAATTGTCTAATGTCTTCCTATAATTAAATAAATTTCTTAATTTCTGTAATTATTTTACCCCTTTATGTCTTCCTAATTATTAAATAAATAAGTTTATTTATTTATTTAATTATGTAACTAATTAAGTCCCCTTCTTCATAAAATTAAATAAAGTCTTATTTATTTAATCCACCTTCCACTATAATTAAATAATTATATTTAATTATCTAATTATCCATTCGCCTCTTCTCTCCTAAATTAAATAAATTTTATTTGTTTAATTTGGTCAACTCTCCTAAACTTTGAATTAAATCATTATATTTAATTTAAAAGGTTCCATTTGTCACATTCCTCTAAATTAAATAATATCTTTATTATTTAATTCCCACCTAAATGAAATAACCTTTATTGGTTAATTTCTTCTAAATCTTATTTATTTAAAATAAGTCCCAACACCTAAATTAAATAATTTTATTATTTAAGTTCTCCTCTTTTATTGTGCTCATTTTAAATAAATATTATTTATTTACAATAAGTGCCATTTAAATTCCATTCTTTAGTAAATAATTTAATTTAAATTATTTACTGTCATATGACCCCACCCTTTTGAATTCAAGTAGTGTTTTAATTCGAAAAGTCAACATCCCCTCTTGAATTAAATAATTTTAAATTATTATTTGATTCCCTGATGACTTCGTTTTCCATGCCCAAAATCTTTTGTCACATGTTTTGTCAGCCATTGATTTGATTTTCTAAAAATCAATCTTGACCCTTTATTTCGAATCTGACCTAATGTTGCCCTAACCCTAATTATGGGTTGTTATATGGAATCTCGTCCATTGATTCTAGGGCATTTACTAACTTTCAATCCTGGTCACTCACACAAAATTGCCTCTTCTATAAAAGAGAAATTTTGGTCACATCTTTCATCTCTTATCATCTGACATTTTCATCTCTTATCATCTTGCATTTTCATATTTTTTCATCTCACATCTTACAGTCTCATCTTCTTGCATTTTAATAGTTTTAGCATTGTTTTTCTCATTTATCATAGCATATTTAAGTTTTCATTTGACATAGCTTGGATATTTTAGATGCCTACTAGTTGCAGTAGAGCATAGTATTGCATGTAGTTGTCAAATCCTTCAAAATTTTCTTAGGGTTTGTCATTTCTATTGGCTTGGTCTTCTTAAATTTGAGGGAAAACAATTTATTTTCAGCAAATTAAGAAGGTGTAATGGAGGTTAGTCATGGAGGATGAAGACAATCTTGTGAGATTGTTCATCTATTCCTTTGCACTCCATTACCTACTTTGGGTTTTATATTTCTGCATACTACATTGCTAACCTTAGGAAAATTCCCATTGTTACAGAGATAGCCATCTTCCTTTCCAAGAGTGAAATTTGGATTGAATACTTTGAAAAATTTTCTGCCAATAAGAAGCCCTATGTTTTCCTGAAAAAAATGGGATTCGTAGATATTTACTTGGCAACTGATCTTGTTTAAAGCCAAATAATTTAGCAATGGTTTTCTGAATTGGAGGCTTGTTGTTGAACAAGTAATTTTTTAACTTTTCTTCATTTACTTTTTTCCCTGAAACTCTAGTGTATTTATCCAAAAGAATTTTTATATTTAAAGCTTCAGAAAGAACAACTTTTCCAAAAATCCAAGTGTCATCAACAAATAAGGAATAAGTGACTAAAATATTTGTATTAGAAATCAGAACTCCTTTGATTTTCCCTTGACCATTAGCTGAGAGGAATGATCTACTCAAATCTTCTACTAAAATGATAAATAAAAATGGAGACAATGGATCACCTTGATGAACAACTTGTGAGGACTTAAAAAACCCCACATCAAACCCATATAATAAAACGAAAAACCTTGCATCTAATATGGATGCCATTATCCATTTACACCATTTTGGAGAAAAATTGAACTTAAAAAGTACTTGTCTTAAGAAACACCAATCTACCCTATCATATGCTTTTTGCATGTCAAGTTTAATTATCATTGATGATAATCTATTTGATGCTATAGAGTGCAAGGTTTCATGAGCTACAATTGCTCCTTCTGGAGTTTCTCTACCAGAAACAAAACCAACTTGCTCTTTTGAAATAATTGAATAAATTAGAGGATGAAGACGAATATTATAGCTTTGGTGAAGATTTTATATATTGTGTTGCATAATGAGATAGGTCTTAAATTTGAGAAAGATTTGGGAGCTTGAATTTTAGGAATGATAGCAATATTTGTGACATTAAATATTTTTAACATTCCCCTAGATTTTCTCGACTCCTCCAAAGCACTTAAAATATCAAAACCAATGAACTCCCAACATTTTTGGAAAAAAATAGTTGTAAAGCCATATGGACCTAGAGCCTTATCAAGAGACATAAGGAGCAAGCATCTAATATTGTCTTCAAGAGACACCAAAGAAGGAATGTGTTATAAAATCTGTTCTTTTTCTACTGCTAAATTCACATTATTATTTACATTAGATGTTTAAATATTAGAGAAAAACTTAACTGCTTCCTTTTGAATATCCTCCTCTTTAAGAAGAATAGATCCTGAAACACTATCTTGAATTGAAAAAATCGAGGATTTTGATTTTTTAGTTTGATCTGAGATATGAAAAACTTGAGTATTCTTATCACCATCTTTCAGCCAAGGTTCATGAGACTTTTGCCTCTAGTAAACCTCTCCACCAGATAGTAATTATTTCCATTCCAGTTGCAATTTCCTTTGCTCTTCAAATGATGAATTATCAAGACCATTTACAATTATTTTTTCATTGATTTCAACTAACCTTTTGTACACCAAGTCTTTTTGACTAAAAAAATTCTTAAAGACTAAAAGATTCAAAAATTTTAAATTCTTCTTGATATGATCCAATTTCTTACTTAATTGAAACATTTTTGAACCATTCACAGAAGGAGCACCCTCCAACCATTGCTTTATTAGACAAATAAGATCGAGATGCCTAAGCCACATTGATTCGAACTTAAAAGAGGATTGATACTTTGATTTGATTTTCTTACCCGTGATAAGAAGTGAGATAGAAAAATGATCAGAAGCTACCAAAGGTAGAATTTCTGAAGAAAGAGAATAATCTGAAAGAATCCAGTTTGGAGATGTTAAAAACCTATTCAATCTTTCCAAAATTTGCAAGAAATTTTTCCTTCTATTTGTCCAGGTAAAATACCATTTAATGGAATTACATCCACCAAGGAACTATCATGAATAAATGAAGTAAAATCAAACATTACAGCTTTAGGAGGGCTAATTCCTCCTTTTTTTTCCATGTCATTTGGGATAGCATTGAAATCACTAGCTAAAACAAATTTTTCTTGACCTAACAAATCAATGTTTAGCTTGAGAGTATCCCACAATTTATTTTTAGCAAAGGTGCTAGTTGGACCATAAACATTCAATAGCCAAAAAGATAAATCAAGATGAGTGACGTGCATTAATTGCCAATTTGATCAAAAAGCATATTAGAAATACTAATTCATTTAGCATTCCAAAAAGTTATCAGACCTCCTGAAGCACCTTGAGAAGGTGAATGAGAAGCTTCCCATTTGTGCCAATTTTTCTTAATTGCTAGAAAAGACTCCTCTGAAGTTTTAGTTTCTTGTGAAACAACAATATCTGCCCCTGAAGCATCCAATTGATGATTAACTTGGGACTTTTTTTAGAGGAATTTAAGCCTCTGACATTCCAAGATATTAGATTCATTGCAACTTACGAGAGCAGCAAGCTCTCCTTGGCCTTTTTTGTTTTGTGAAAAAACCTAGATTGCATCTAGTGTTGATTGCAAACCTATTGATATTTCTTCTTGCAAATTTCAAGCTAAATACTTTCTTCCTCTTTTTGTACGAGATTTTTTACTAGAGGAAGGAGATAGCTTTGAATGAGAAGTTGAACAAAAATCATCTAAAGAAAATTCTTCACCAAAGACCTCAGAGGCAATGTCATCTATCAATTGCTCACCTACTTCATTAGATCTTCCTTTGAGGGTAGACAAACATGATCATTATTTAGGTCATCTAAAGATGGATGAGACTAAGCATTTTCAAAAAAAATTTGTTCAACAAAAAGACTTAATTTTTCGTCACAATTATTTTTCACACCTAGAGTTAACATACAGGTGCATTGATTTTCTTGGAGGAAACTATCAAATTTAATTTGAGGTGAAAAATTATTTAAAGAATAAAGAAAAATATTTATTGGTGACAACAAAGATAGATCCCAACGCGAAGCAAGAGAAACAACAACCAGTTCTTGTAGAGATCGATTTATAAATTTCTTACCAAGAACAAATCCTGATGAGGAGAAAGATTTATTGTTGAAAGATGTTCGATTAAACAAAAATATTCCTTTGGGAGAAGAAGATTGAATAACCACTACCTCCTCTTAAAAGAGGGAAATGTGATGGACTAAATGAGAATAATTTGCAAAGTACCCATTTGAATCAGGCTTATGAGACCTTTTTAAACCAAAATAATAATACCGATTGAAACAAAAGACAATAATCTTTCCAAGTAATGAGAGATCAAGCATCAACTTGCCATTAGTAACAGAAGATACAATGACAGATGAAACTACTGGAAATGGATCTACAGATGAACTAACATAATTTTTTTTGAAATCCGATTTCCCACATTTAGGTTTCTGACACTTTTTGAAAGGATGAAGAGGAAGATGACATAAAAAAAAGATTGCTTAAGATCTTCCAGAACTACCTGTTGATCCCATGTGCCATGCACTATTCTAATTTGGACACTTTTTAGAATGGTTTTTGAAACATCCATTAAAACAAAGAGTCTGACTGGTAAAGAGGGATTAGAGAAGTACTCCATATATTGATTCAAAAAAATACCCAATTTGTTACCAAGAATCTCAATAATGCATGACTCTCTATATTCTAGAGGTAAAACCTATAACTGGATCCAAAAAGGTATAAATTTAAACTTGACACATTTAGGGTTAAAATTCGGAGTCCACAAAGTTATAAAGAGACCATTTCCCTCACACATCCAAGATTTTTTTTGGAAAACAACATTTCTAGAATCTTTATCAGAAAAGATAACCAAAAAATAACCATCACCTTTATCTAAATAGAAAACTTCATTCGAACCATCCCAGGTGTTGAAAACCCAAGATTTTAAAAACTCGAGATCTAGAAGAAAGTTCCAAAACTTACCAGGCAAAGCAACATCCTTTAAATCCAAGATCTACGGATCAATCATGGAGTGAGGCAGTGTGACTTCAACTTAATGAGGAGAAGGATGTTTCTATTTTATTTTTTTCCTTTGGTAGCCATTTCTTACCAGAGTGTTCATGAGCAAAATAATTTTCATTTCGAGTGAACTAATTATGAACAGGAACTACCTAGCCAGAAGAGAAAGAAGTGCAAAAATCACCCTGGAGATAGGATTTATTTTTAATATTGGCCTTAGCATGACCAGATTCAACCGGAATAGGAACCTTAGGGTTTCAAGCTATTTTCTTTGGAAAACCTTTGAGTGAGGGAAGAGCAATGGAGTTGGGGAACGTAAGAGGATTAGGATCCGAAAACTTAGGACAAACAAGAGGGATAGAATAGGAAAAGTGACTGGAATAGGATCCGGCTTTGGAATGAAGGGAGCCCCAAGAGAAAAGTGGGATGAGTGGCACCCTATCGTAACATCAACCCTTGAATGAGATGAAGAGGACGATGATGGAGGAGATTCAAAAATATCAAAGATATGTTTCTTACCTTTGAGAAGGATTTTATTGAAGTAAGGATTGTGGAGGAAAGGCTTGACAACGTGAGAATCTGGAACCCACTTTCCATTCCGAAAAATAGAACCAAGAGAACCTTTAAAATGATGGAAGTTGGAGGAAGAACTTTCACTTCCCATGAAAAACATAGATCTGGAAAAAGAAATATGAACTTTATTAGAAAAAACAGCATTGATGAAACCACGACAAGAGTGGCGAAAACAAGAAGGGCTAGAAGAACCCTCGAGAAGAGAAAAATGAGAAGAAAAATTTAAATACAGTGGGTTTCCAAAATTTTGCCTCCACAATGTACGGTCCATATTTTGACACCTTTTCATCAATGACTATATATTAGTAAAAAATGGATTTACATATCATTTTTCATTAGCCATTCAAAAAATTTGGAGTTGTTTCTCCTGATTCTATGTTGCATTACAGATACATATGCAAAGGCTATTATGTAATGGCTTTGATAGTTCTTTTTCTTTCATATTATTCCAAAAGGAAAAAAAAATTCCTACCTTGCATTGGTGTTTAAGACATTTACAAAAATCCTTCAGATCATGTGTAGAGTCTTTCAAGGACTATTACATAATACATATCACTAAGCACTGCAACCTTTCAAAAAAATTGAAATTCATTCCTTCAAAACTTTTCTCCAAAAAATATAACAAAACCTAGTGCAAAATGTTGAACACTATCAAAATGGTATCAAGATGCAATCATTATTCCTCCATTCGTTCAGCAATGGGGGAATTTTCTCGTTATCCCTCAACACTTTTCTCTTCCCCTACCATTTCTATGTCAAATTTTCCCTACACTTTGAGGGTATTCAAATCTAGGGCCATTGGTGGTGCATTCTCTGTCTAAGAGGAAACATCTTGAAAGACATGCAATGGTGGGTGGTCTATATGCGCACAACGGAAGGCTATGGTGTAGTATTTATCCTTCATGTTGATGTACATGGTAGTGTAGATGTTGTGATATTTCCTATGCATTTATCTAAGAAAAATTCTATTGCACTTGTACTCAAAAGCCTGCCTAATGCCCTTGAAAATTTCTACAAACTCATGCCTCTACTTCAAGTATTTGTGGGGGAGAATTACACCTACATATCCTTTTCCATTATCTAGGTCATATTATTGCACACCGTTAAGGAGGGCATTATCCTCAAGAAAAATGTCTTTCACATAACTTTGCAATTTCTTCTATGTCCCCTAGTGACTAGAGTAGGTCGTACAAGTTTGAAAAGAAAATCAAGAGTACCTGAGAAGGGAGAATAGATCACCTTGCCTCTAGAGTGGTTATATCATTGCCTAAAATTGTGCGCACACACTCTTTCACCCTGTTACATTCCAGGTCGAACATGATATCAATGTACTCATGTGACAGATATCTCTCGAAAAGTCATTCCCATTCTTTTACCTTTACTAGAATTTAGAGATTACATGGCCTGATCTCCATAACTCTTCACACCATGCTCGCCAAATTTTGTAGAGAAAGCTAGGGCGGTTGTGGAATGCTCTGGAAATTCTTCCAGATGGGGTTTTATAAAATGTTTTAATGAGATTCTATAGAAAAATCCAAGTGCCATGTGAGAGGTGTAAATATTTTGATGAGTGTTGTCACATCCCTGCATGGTGAAATAACTTGGCACAAACTACCATTTATTTTGTGTGTGTGAGGCTAGCTTGTGTTGGGCACATTACTTGCCATAATGGACTACCGATACCTGCACAAGAGGCCATCTTATATTAAAACACAATTTTCTAAGTTGAGTAGGATGGCTTGGCAAGGATGAGGGACACATACACAAAGAAACAAGGGTGTGAATTTGCATGCCATACGCTCAGTCCTCTTTGGTGAGTGGACTACTTTGATCATGTCGATACAACAATTTCCCCTACTTGTGTGACCTTAGTCCTTTGCATCAAGACGTATCGACATGTTGTTTATTTCCATCATTATTCCTTCCAATTTTCTCCGCCAATGAATTTTCCTTTATTGAACATTTAAAACATCTGGAGGTAATCCCAATTGATAAGATTGTCACACTTGCTTCTGAGGTGCTACTCATCAATTTTTTTTATTTTTGATTTTTTGATGAATTTTCCAAATATCTATATTAATAAAGATAAAATTACAAATTCACAAAAAAGGGGTGAGTGGTAAGAAGGCACACCCCGAATGTCACATGGGACTCGCCCAGAAAATCCTAAATAACAAATGGGCCTAGCCTAGAAAATCCAAAATATCACATGGGCCTAGCCCACAAGTCCAATAACAAAAAGAAAAATAGGCAGCCAAGGCAGTGCCAGTAGATCCTGGGGGGTCCTGGTCATCCAGATGTTTCCCTTATACATTAGAGGGGTTTGGAGTGATGTCAATTTTTGAATTTTAAATTTTCATTAATTAAATAAGTTTTTGAAAATTATTTAATTATAGTAGATTAAAATTAATGTTGGAGGGAAAATGATAAATTAACTAAATAGTTAAATATTATTTAATTAAAATAGATGTAAGGAAAATCGGGATAATTAAATAATAAAAAATATTTAATTATAATAGATGAAAGATAAAATATTAGTGTAGTCCATTTTTATTTAAAACCCTTGGTATTATTTAAATAACTCATTTAAATAATATTTTTGTTTTAATTGAAAATGAAATAAAAGAGCATTAATGTTTTCTTGTATTTAAAAGGCTTGTGAAAGTTTTTTATTTAAAAATATTATTCTTAAAAGTATTATGAAATTTCCACAAAAAAAAAAGAGGAAAGAATTTAAGTTGCACAGAAAATAAAATAGAAGAACTTGATGTTTAGGCACTGAAAATAAAGGAGGAAAAGAAAAAACTAACAAAAGGCTTCATGTGAATGGAGCTAGGATTTGTTTTTGCTGCTAAAGGTGGAGTTTGAAGGAGTTTTCATAAATATCAAGAACAATTTTTAGTTGATGTCACCATGAAGACAAGAAGATGAGGAGCAACAACTGGATTATGAGCCTTTTAACCACACGCAACAATGCAATGTTCAAGTTGGAGTTGTAAATGCAGAGGTTTGTAGCTTTGAAGCCTTTACACTTAATCTTTTTCAATGTTTTTTGAAGTTTTCATCATAAGGTTGAACACAAGATATGATAGGCATAAGGAGGTTTAAAATGTGTTAAAACCTCTACCTACACCCATAAATATTTTTAAATCATTGAGATATCAAAACCCAACTCAAAAATTATAGTATGTGGAGGAAAATGTAGCTCCTTCAAGGGTTGAACCCATCATACAACTATTCACCTCTCTTGTAGCTTATGTAAGGTATGATCAAACCTTAAGGTAGCTTAGTCACAAAGTGCTAAGGTTTGGAGTTTTAAAGGCTTCACCAAATTCAATGATCAATGATCTCTAAAATATAATACAATATAGGGTTTCTTGAAATATTTTACACCCATATGGCCGTTTGGTGAAGATGCACGAGACCCAACATAGTCATGATGAAGGAGAATGAGAATAGGACTATGGTTTTTCCAATAAGAGCGAAATTTTTTATTGTGAGAAATCAATCATCAAGGGGAAGTCATGACTCCATGAAATAAATTAGGAGTCATAGTCCTTGTGAAAATCCTCTATGATCAATGAAGAGTAGATACACTGAGAAGACATACCAAAATGAATAGTGATCAGAAAAGGATCAAACCTTTAGATGAGAGTACAAGTCAGGACAATCATATAATGTAAGGATCTTGAATTTTATGATAGTTATCTTGAGATCCCTGGTATAATGTAAAGACAACAATATCAATATGAAGGTGCAGATATGAGGATAAAGTTTTGGTTAGAGCTAAGCCCAAGCACAATCAACTTTCAAAGAGGAATTCTATGCAAATTTCTTAGTGATGAAGGACATATGATAGAGATATCTTGAACAATTCGCCAAGTAATAGTAGAAGATAATACTTTTACTTATGTATTTAGTGTGAATTCATGACTATATAAGATAATGAAATTAACACTTGTGTATTGGTAAATATAGGATGAAGGGAGAGTTTAAAACTATGGTGATAGAAGAAGGGTTCAAGCATGAAATGTGCCATAAAGCTAAGGGTAGTCTCAAGCACAATGTTTTCTAGAAGGATAGTGAATAGGGATCTTGAAAATATAGGACATGATCATAGTCATCAATGTTTGCATCATAGTCATCAATGTTTGCATCACAATCATCAATGAATAGGTCATAGTTAAATGAATATCTAGAGGATAGTCATCATAAAATTATGAAAGATAATGGGGCAACACTTTTTAAGAGGGTAGTAACTTCTTAGTAAAAGACCAAGCAATGACAATCCCATGCTAAGGGTAGACTAAAACCACTTGAAACCCTCTAAAAGTTAATAGAGATAGTGGAAATTAATTCCATAACATCAAGTGGATAGTAAGTAATAGAAATA
>CM021100.1:353960238-354165975 GCA_007115665.2 Sequoiadendron giganteum
GAGAGAGAGAGAGGAATGGAGGGTGTTGGAGAGAGATAGAGGGAGGGAGGGTTAAGGGTATAGGATAGAGGGTTTATGGTTTAAGGGTTTAAGGGTTAAGGGTTTAGGGTTTAGGGTTAAGGGTAGAGGGTAAAAGGGTTTAATGGTTTAGGTTATAAGGTTTAAGGACAAAGGATTAAGGTTAAGGGTAGAGGGGAGAAAGATAGAGGGAGTGAGTGATTGAGAGACCTAAGAGAGGGAGAGGTGGTAGGAGAGAGAGACTTGGGATAAAGAAAGAGTGTGGGATGGTTAAGGGTAGAGGGTAGAGGGTTCAGTGTTTAAAGGTTAAGGGTTTAGGGTTAAGGGTAGAGGGGATAGAGATAGAGGGAGTGACTGAGAGAGAGAGAATTAAGAGAGGAAGAGGAGGTAGGAGGGAGAGACTTGAGAGAGAGAGGGAGGGGAGATATATAGACTCTCGCTTATCCCCATATCTCTCTCAAGAATCTCCCTCCTACCCCCTCTCTCTCTCTTAGGTCTCTCACTCACTCACTCACTCCCTCTATCTCTCTACCCTCTACCCTTAAACCTAAACCTTGAACCCTAAAACCTTATCCCTTAAACCTGAAACCCTAAAAACCTCTATAATATACCCTTAAACCTCTACCCTCTATTTTTCTCCCACTCCCCCCTCCCTCTCTCTCTCAAGTCTCTCCCTCCTACCCCCTCTCCCTCTACTAGGTCTCTCTCTCACTCACTCCTTTTATCTCTCTCCCTTCTACCCTTAACCCTCTCTCTCTCTCTTTCCCTCTATCTCTTTCCACTATACCCTTAACCCTAAACCCTTAACCCTTAGCACTTAAACCCTAAACACTTAAAAAATATACCCTCTACCCTATACCCTCTATCTCTCTCCAGCTCACTTACCCTCTCTCTCTCTCAAGTGTCTCCCTCCTACCCTCTCTCCCTCTCTCAAGTCTCTCTCTCTCACTCACTCTCTCTATCTATCTCCCCTCCATCCTTAACCCTTAACAATTAAACCCTCTACCCTTTACCCTCTATCTATATCCAATTCCCTCCCTCCCACTCTCTCTCTCTCAAGTCTCTCCCTCCTACTTCGTCTCCCTCTTTTAGGTCTCTCTCTCACTCATTCACTCCTTCTATATCTCTCCCATTCTCTCTCTCCCTCTCTCTCTCTCCTACACTCTCTCACTCACTCCATCTATCTCTCTCCCCTCTACCCATAACCCTAAACCCTTAACCCTTAAACCCTTTACCCTTTATCTCTCTCTCACTCCCTCCCTCCCTATCTCTCTCTCAAGTCTCTCCCTCCTACCCCCTCTCCATCTCTCAGGTATCTCACTCCTCATTCCTATCTCTCTCCCCTCTACCACCTACCCTCTACCCTTAATACTATACCCTCTATCTCTCTCTAACTCCCTCCCTCTCTCTCTCTCTCACTAAATCCCTCTATCTCTCCCCCATATAACCTTAACCCTAAACCCTTAAACCCTCTACCCTCTCTCTATCAAGTCTCTCCCTCCTATCCCATCTCCCTCTTTCAAGTCTCTCTTTCTTATTCAGTCCCTCTATCTCTCCCCCCTCTACCCTTAACCCTAAACCCTAAACCCTTAACCCTTAAACCCTCTACCCTCTCTCTCTCTCAACCATCTCCCTCCTACACCCTCTCCCTCTCTCAAGTCTCTCTCTCTCTCACTCAATCACTCTTATATCTCTTCCATCTACCCTTAGCCCCTATGCCCATGGACCAATCTGCCCTATGCCTCTGCCTCTATCCTTTCCTCCTCCTCTCTCTCTCATTTGCCTTAACTCCACAAACCCTAAAGAGCCTTAATACATTAAACCCTTAGGCTCCTCTACTTCTTTATCTCCTCCACCTCTATCTGCCTAGACCTCCTTTGTTTCTCCTCCTCATCCCTACCTCTCCCTCTATCTCTACTTTTATATGCACTTCTCTCTACCTATTTTTCCCTCTATACCTATTTATCTCTCCCTCCTTCCCTCCTCTCTCTCAATATCTCTACCTTATTTACCTCTCTACTTCTCTCTCTACCTACATATATATCATTCCCTCATCTCTCTCTCTCTCTCTCTCTCCTACCCTCTCTCCCTCTCTCAAGTATCTCTAGCTCTCTCCCCTGTACTCTCTACAATAAACCCTCTACCCTCTATCTCTCTCCCACTCCCTCTCTCTCTTTCTCTCTCTCTATCTCATGTCTCTCCCTCATACCCTCTCTCCCTATCTTAAGTATCTCTCTCTCACTCACTCACTCACTCCTATATCTCTCTGCTCTACCCTTAACCCTCTACCATTAACCCTTAAACCCTTAAACATTGTACCCTCCTATCCCCTCTCATTCTCCTAGGTCTCTCTCTATCTCATTCACTCCATATATCTCTCTCCCCTCTACCCTTAACCCTTAATCCTTTATCCTTGACCCTTAAAACCTAAACCATTAAACCCTTTTACCCTCTACCCTTAACCCTCCCTCCCTCTATCTATCTCTCTAGTTCAAAAAATTCATTAAGAAAACCTAAAGTTTTCCCATTTAAATTTAACATTTTCCATCAAAATATTAATTTTTTATTCATTTATACCCTATACTTTACTTTACTACCATTCAAAAAGGCAAAAAAAAGACTTATATCCTATATCGCTGCCCTAAACCCTTTAAATTTTTCTCCCTACCACTTTACCATGGATAGCCTTCAAATAGTCTGCGGTTGTGTGGTAGAGGGTCAGCCTAGTAGTCATCAAACAACCACCGCTATACCACATGTAGTAAAATATATACCCACGGTAACTTGGTAAACAAGGAAGAAACTAGCGACGGTGAGGGTAGTGGCTAACGATCAAGCACAAAATGTTTACGATGCCACCACGCGCGGTCTAAACATAGACCACGGTGGCATGGTGATGGTGAGTCATCGGTGAGGCAGCAATAAGTGAAGGGCCCCCACAGTATTGTTGGCAGTCAAACCAGTGACCATTGTGATTGCAGTGGAAGTAGAGACGATGAACGGTTATCAAGCTGGCAGTAGCAATGGATCGGTCAGTAAGCGGTTACTGCTATACTGCAACCTCTAAAAATGGTAACCGTGGTAGGGCGATAAGGTGATAAACGACACTGAAGCATTCAAATTCAAGGCACCGTTTTACCGCAAGGAGACATAATTTTGATTGCAGTAAGGCGATAAAATAAAAAAGACTTCGCAATGGCATACAAAGTTTACCACATTACCGCGAGTATAGATTTTACTACGTGCGGTATAGCGGTGGTTGTTTGATGACTGCCAGGCTGACCTTCTACCGCACAACCACAGACTGTTTGAAGGCTATCTGCAGTAAAGTGGTAGGGAGAAACATTTTAAGGGTTTAGGGCAGTGGTATAGGATATAAGTCATTTTTTAGCCTTTTTCAATGGCAGTAAAGGAAAGTATAGGGTATAAATGAATAAAAATTTAATATTTTGATGGAAAATATTAAATTTAAACTGGAAAACCTTAGGGTTTTTAATGAATTTTTTGAACTAAAGAGAGAGATAGAGGAAGGGAGGGTTAAGGGTAAAGGGTAGAGTGTTTAGTGTTTAAGGGTTAAGGGTTTAGGGTTTAGGGTTAAGGGTAGAGGGTAAAAGGGTTTAATGGTTTAGGTTTTAGTGGTTAAGGATAAAGGATTAAGGGTTAAGGGTAGAGGGGAAAGAGATACATGGAGTGAGTGAGAGAGAGAGACTTAAGAGAGGGAGAGGTGATAGGAGGGAGATTCTTGAGAGAGAGAGGGAGCGAGTAGGAGAGAGATAGAGGGTAGAGGGTTTAAGGGTTAAGCGTAGAGGGCTAATGGTAGAGTAGAGAGATATAGGAGTGAGTGATTGAGTGAGAGAGAGAATTGAGATAGGGAGAGAAGGTAGGTGGGAGAGACGTGAGATAGAGAGAGATAAAGAGAGAGAGGGAGTGGGAGAGAGATAGAGTGTAGAGGGTTTAAGGGTTAAGGGTAGAGGGGAGAGAGCTAGAGAGAGGTGATAGAGATAAGTAGAGGCATAATGAGGAAGGTAGATAGATTGAGAGAGGGAAAGACAGAGGGAGAGAAAAAGAGGTATATAGGGGTAGGCTAGATAGAGAGATGTAGAGTAAATTTTGGTGGAAGAGAAAGAGGAGGGAGGGATATGTAAATATGGATAGTTGAAATAGATAGAAGGAGAGAGATATAGATAGAGAGAAGGTAAGGAGAGATAGAAAGAGGGGGAGGGAGAGAGGAGAGATAGAAAGAGGAGGAGGGAGGGAGAAATAGAGAGAGTAGAGAGGGAGGAGAGAGATAGAGAGAGGTGATAGAGAGAGAATTAGAGAGGGAAAGAAGTTGGATATATTGAGAGAGAGGAGGCAAGGAGGGAGAGAGAAATAGGTATAGAGGGACAACTAGGTAGAGAGAAGTAGATATGAAAGGAGATATATAGGGAGAGGTAGGGATGGAGAGAGAGGTGAGACAAAAATAGAGAGATGTCTAGGTGGAGAGATGTGTGATGGAGCTGAAAAGTAGAGAGATAAGGAGTAACATGGATAGATTGAGAGGGAAGGAGGGGGAGAGAGAAATATGTATATAGAGATAGGTTAGATAGCAAGAATTAGAGAGAAAAGGTGGATGAAAGGAAGAGAGAGGGGGAGAAAGAGAGGTGAGATACAGAGAAGTATAAAGGGAAGGAGAGAGAGGGGGATATAGAGAAAATTAGAGAGGGAGGAAGGGAAGGAGAGAAGTGAGATAAAGAGAACTAGAGATGGAATCTTAGGTCTTTCACTCACTCACTCACTCCCTTTCTCTCTTTCCATCTATCTCTCTCCACTACGCCCTTAACCTAAACCCTTAACCCTTAACCCTTAAACCATAAACCCTTAAAAACTCTACCCTCTACCCTCTACCCTCTATCACTCCCCAACTCCCTTCCCCTCTCTCTCTCAAGTCTCTCCCTCCTACCCCCTCTCCCTCTCTCAAGTCTCTCTCTCAAGTCTCTCCCTTCTACCCCCTCTCCCTCTCTCAAGTCTCTAATGTCTCTCCTTCCCACCCTATCTCCCTCTTTCTCTCTCTCAAGTATCTTCATCCTACCCCATCTTCCTCTCTCTCTTTGTCAAGTCTCCCCCTCCTATACCATCTCCTTCACACAGTGACTCCCTCCCTCTCTCACTCTCTCTCCCTCTCACTATGCCTCTCTCTCAAGCATGTCCCTCCCACCACCTCTCCCCCTCTCTCTCAAGTAGAGGGTTTAGGGATTAAGGGTTAAGGGTTGAGGGTTGAGGGATTAAGAGGGTATGTGGGTTGAGGGATTAGGGTAAAAGGGTTAAGGGTTGAAAGTTGAGGGCTGAGGGATTAGGGTTTAAGGGTTGAGGGTTGGTGGATTAAGAGGGTATAGGGGTTGAGGGATTAGGGTTTAAGGTTTTAGGGTTGAGGGTTGAGGGATTAAGAGGGTATAGGGGTTGAGGGATTAGGGGTTAACGGTTGAGGGTTGAGGGATTAAGAGGGTATGGGGGTTGAGGGACTAGGGTTTAAGGGTTGAGGGTTGAGGGTTGAAGGATTAAGAGGGTATGGGGGTTGAGGGATTAGGGTTTAAGGGTCTACCTATTTGTCCCTCTATACCTATTTCTCTCTCCCTCCTTGCCTCCTCTCTCAATATCTCCACCTTTCCCTCTCTACCTCTCTCTCTCTCTACCCTTAATCCTAAACCCTAAACACCTAAAAAAATTTACCCTCTACTCTCTATCTCTCTCCCACTCCCTCTCCCTCTCTCTCTCTCTCAATTCTCTCCCTGCTACCCCTTCTCCCTCTCTCCAGTCTCTCTCACTCACTCAATCACTCCTTCTATGTCTCTCTCATCTACCCTCATCCCTATCTCAGGTCTCTCTCTCACTCACTCACTCACTCACTCACTCCCTCTATCTCTCTCCCCTCTCCCCTAAACCCTAAAACCTTAACCCTTAAACCTTAAACCCTTAAACCCTCTACCCTCTACCCTCTACCCTTAACCGTCTAACCTCTATCACTCTCCTACTTCATCCCTCTCTCTCAAGAATCTCCCTCCATCTCTCCCTCCATCCATCCCACCTTCTCTCTCTCACTCACTCACTCACTCGCTCTATCTCTCTCCCCTCTCCCCTAAACCGAAAAACCTTAACCCTTAAACCCTCTACCCTCTACCCTTAACCCTCTAACCTCTATCTCTCTCCTACCTCATCCCTCTCTCTCTCAAGACTCTCCCTCCATCCCACCTTCTCTTCCATAATCCCTCAACCCTTAAAACCTTGAACACTCAACCCTATACCCTAAACCCTAAACCCTCAACCCTTAAATCCTAAACCTCTAAACCATCTACCCAATACCATCAACCCTAATCTTTCAACCCTTAAACCCTTAAACCCAATTAAACTCTCTACCCTAATCCCTCAACCCTCAACCCTTAACCCTTAACCCTTAAACCCTCATTCCTCAACCATCTACCTTCAATCCTAAACCCTTAACCCTAAAACCTCAACCAATATACCTTTTACCCTATATGCTGGACCTTGAATCCTAATCCATCAACCCTATACCCTCAACCATCTACCCTCATCCTTAAAATCTTGACCCTCAACCCTTAAACCCTTAACCCTCAATCCTTAATCCCATAATCATCAACCCTTAAACCCTAAACCCTAAACCTTAAACACTTATACCCTATACCTTATACATTAGACCCTCAACTATAATCCTTCAACCATATACCCTTAAACCTATACCCTAAACCCTAAGAGAGAGAGGAGGGAGGGATAGGTAAAGATGGATAGTTGAGATAGATAGAAGGAGAGAGATATAGGTAGAGAGAAGGTAAAGGGAGATACAAAGAGGGAGAGGGAGAGAGGATAGATAGAATGAAGGGGAAGTAGGGAGAGATAGAGAGAGTAGAGAGAGGAGAGAGATAGAGAGAACTAGAGAGAGAATCTTAGGTCTCTCACTCACTCACTCACTCTCTCTCTCTTAGGTCTCTCTTGCTCAAACACCCATTCACTCCCTCTATCTCTCTCCCCTCTACCCTATACCCTAAACCATTAAACCCTCTACCATCTACCCTTAACCCTCCCTCCCTCTCTCCCTCTCCCACTCCCTCCCTCTCTCTCTCTTTGAAGTCTCTCCATCCCACCCCATCTCCCTCTCTAAGGTCTCTCTCACTCACTCAATCCATCTATCTCTCTCCCATCTCCCTTAAATCCTATACCCTCAAACCAATACCCTAAACCATCAACCCTATAGGTCCTCAACCCTATACCTTCAATTCTCAACTGTTAGGAATAAGGTGTCTCAACCTTGGATAATTCCTATTCTTATTATTTGTTTTGTAAAATGTATTTCTTGCAAATAATGTAATTAAGTGTGAGTGTACATGTCTAGTTTGCATGTTGATGTGTCACTCCACTTAATGTGTCGGCATCTTGAATTGTGTGTAAGGAGATCATGGCTGAAACGGTTATGACGGATTCCTATGACACGTAAGAGCTATGTCTGGAAGATTCAATGACAGGTGAAGACATGTGGCAATTGATAAAGTTGAGTACTGTACACTCTTCCACGATAGTGGGGTTCGGGGCATCGCCTCGAAAAAAATTTTTGAGTTCCTATTTTCTCGGAGAATGGTAAAACCCTAATACAGTTATCTTCGGAAGTTGCCCTAAAAGGGAAGCGCATGATATAAGCGTTTTTTAGGGTTGCGAAGATTTGTGATGTGAGTGTATTGTTGGAACGTTTTTCATGCTGCCGCATTTTGTCTTCAAGAGTTGGAAATCTCCTGAAAGAACTTGCATTGCAAGTGTGTTGTAACCGTTGTGTTGAAGATAATACATTGTGCAGGTTTTGGAGTGCTGGGGTTTTTTACCGAAAGGTTTTCCCCAGGGTAAATCATTGTGTCATTCTTCATTTTCTGTATGTATGGTATATTGCTGCAATATCTTTGTTAAGTAGATTAACGAATCTGAAATTGTAAGGGTTTAAAACGAATTTGCACCATACTTTCCTTAAGAGATTAGTGTAGGAAGCTGTTTCCACACCTGAGTTTCCTTACAAGTGGTATTAGAGCCTGATCAACTTTTGATCCTAGTTGTTGGGTAGGGTTTTTTGAGCTAATCTCAAGTTGAGTGGGAGTTTTTTTGTGCAGAGCATTTTGAATCTTATTTGCAGATTGAGATGGCAAGTTCCTCATACAGTAGAATGGAGGTGGAGAAATTTAATGGCACTAATTTCGAGTTGTGGAAACTCAAGATGGAAGACATGCTTGAAGACCGCGATCTATGGGAGGCTACTTCACTTGATGTGAAACCTGTAGCGATACCTCAAGCGGATTGGGATATCAAGGATCGGAAGGCTAAGGGTCTCATCAGACTCTGTCTAGCAGATGCCGTTCTTCTGAATGTTCTTGATGAGACTACTGCAAATTCTTTGTGGAAACGGCTTGGGTCTGTGTATCAGGCCAAATCTCTGGTGAATAAGTTGTTCCTGAGAAAGAAGTTGTATTCTTTAAGAATGGAGGAAGGTGGATCCGTAACTGATCATCTCAATGCATTCAATTTATTGATTGCACAGTTGGCATCATCTGGTGCCAAGATTGAGGAGGAGGATCGATGTATGACCCTGCTTTGTTCCTTGCCGGATTCGTGGGACCATCTTGTGATGGCTCTCGGAAGTACTATAGTCACATTCCGTATGGATGATGTGGTGTCTTCACTGCTGTCTGAGGAGATGCGAAGAAAGACTTCGGATTCGTCTAAGGAAGCCCTTGCTGTTCGCGGGAGATCCAACGACAAAGGAAAGCAGAATGACAATAAGTCAAAGAAGGGCAGATCCAAATCCCGTGGGAGTTCTAAGACTCCTGGAAAGTCCAAGGCGAAATGTTGGAACTGTGATAAATCTGGGCACTTCCGGAGGGACTGCAAAGAACCGAAGAAGAAGAAGAAAGGCTCAGATTCAGCTTCTGAAAAATCTCAAGAAGATGGAGATGCTTTTATTGCAGCTTTGGCAGCCCATGCATCTGATGATGTGTGGTTAGTAGACTCGGGTGCTTCTTTTCACATGACCTCTCATCGAAACTGGTTCTCAAAATATGAAGAGTTTGATGGTGGAAAGGTGTACTTGGGTGATGATTCTCACCTAAAGATAGTTGGACGCGGAAGGGTCACTATCAGATTTCCTGATGGACGAGTAAAGGGAATCAATGGAGTTATGCACATTCCGGGTTTGGCACGAAACCTATTATCTGTAAGTATGTTGAATGATGTAGGTGTGCAAGTTGTTTTTTCGAAAGATGGATGCAAGATGATAAGAGGATCTATGGTGCTCGCTAAAGGTACTAGGAGAGGTACTTTGTTTCAGCTTGATGCATGCATTGCTCAATGCAATAGTTCTTCTGTTTCAAAGAAGAGAGCGGCTATCACTTCATCCCCACCATCTGAACGAGCAGTAAAGAAGATTGTGGCAATGGGTTCCGATGGCAGTGCAGTAAGTGTGCCTAAGGGTGTAAACACTTTGGAAGGCAAGCTTCCTGCAGAAAAGACAATGTTGTGGCATATGAGATTTGGCCACATTGGTGAGAAGGGTCTTAGGACCTTGAAAACTAAAAATCTCGTTGAGGGGCTAAATGATTGTAATCTCGAATTCGATTTCTGTGAACACTGTGTTTATGGTAAGCAAAATCGTGTTCAGTTCTACTCTAGTTCTCACAAGTCTTCTGGACTTTTGGATCTTATTCATTCTGATGTTTTTGGTCCTGTAAAAGTTCCTTCTATCTCCAGTTCTGTATATTTTGTATCTTTTATAGATGATTACAGTAGAAGGACTTGGATATATTTCCTAAAAAGTAAGACACAGGTTTTCAGTCGGTTCAAGGAATTTAAGGCTCTCGTGGAGAATCAGACTGGTAAAAGAATCAAGTGTGTGAGAACTGATAATGGTGGTGAGTTTTGTTCCACAGAGTTTGAACAGTTCTGTAAAGAACGAGGAATCGAGAGACATAAGACAACTCCTTACACCCCGCAGCAAAATGGAGTTGCAGAGAGAATGAACAGGACACTGATGGAGAAGGCTAGGAGTATGCTTAGTGGAGCTGGCCTAGAACAAAAATTTTGGGCCGAAGCTGTTGCCACTGCTTGCTATCTGGTTAACAGATCTCCTACATCAGCTCTTGTTGGTAAGACACCCATGGAGGTGTGGTCTGGTAAGAAGCCTTCAATTAGACATCTTCGTGTTTTTGGTTGTGAAGCTTATGCACATGTTCCAAAGGAGAAAAGATCTAAGTTGGAAAACAAAGCTGTCAAATGTATTTTCATCGGATACAGTGTTGGTGTGAAAGGATACAAGCTTTGGAATCCTATGACTAGTAAGGTGCTGTATAGTAGAAATGTTATTTTCAGAGAGCTAACATCTTCTCCTATTGTGCTACAACCAGATGAAAAAGAAAAGGAAAAAGATGTTGTTCAGTTTCCTCCTACCCCTGAGAAGACTGAACAGAGAGACCATGTTGGGTCTAATGATGAGGAGAGCTCTAGCAGCTCTGATAGTTCGGAAGAAGAGGAAGAACAACCTCAACCTCAGCCCTTGAGGAGATCCATGAGAGAAAGAAAGCAACCAGAAAGGTTTGGTTATTCTATGTTAGATTCCAGTTGTGCTTTTGCTTTGATTACTAACACTGATGAGCCTAGATCTGTGAAAGAGGCTTTGGGCATGGAAGATGCAGGTTCCTGGATTGAGGCTATGGATGATGAGATGGCTTCATTGGAGAAAAACAAAACTTGGGACCTTGTACCTTTGCCTAAAGGGAGAAAATCTGTTGGCTGTAAATGGGTGTTCAAGAAGAAATTCTGTGCAGATGGCAGTGTTGAAAGGTACAAAGCTAGATTGGTTGCAAAGGGGTATTCACAGGTAGAGGGAATAGATTATGGTGAAATATTCTCTCCTGTTGCAAAGTTGACATCCATTAGATTTCTGTTATCTCTTGTTGCATCATATGATTTAGAGATAGAACAGATGGATGTGAAGACAGCTTTCCTTCATGGTGATTTGGAGGAAGAGATTTATATGTCACAGCCTGAGCACTACATTGTTAAAGGTAATGAATCCTTAGTTTGCAGATTAAAGAAATCTCTATATGGTTTGAAGCAATCTCCTAGGATGTGGTACCTTAAGTTTGATGCCTTTGTGTTGTCAATTGGATTTGTAAGATCGAAATCAGATCATTGTGTTTATTTCAGAGTTGAAAATGATCGCCTTCTTATTGTTGCATTATATGTTGATGATATGTTGCTGTTTGGGAAGGGTAAGGGTATGATTTCTGATTTTAAATCTCAGTTGTCAGCACAGTTTGAGATGAAAGATCTTGGGGCAGCAAGGTACATCTTGGGTATGGAAATCAGTAGAGACAGGTCTAACAGAAAACTCTGGTTGAGTCAGAGTAAGTATGTGAAGTCTGTGTTGGACAGGTTCAGCATGGCAGATTGTAGACCACTATGTGTTCCTGTTTCAATGGGAACAAAGTTATCTGTAGATGATTGTCCAAAATCTCCTAGTGAGGTGGAGGACATGAGTAGAGTACCTTATGCTAGTGCAGTTGGCAGTCTTATGTATGCTATGGTCTGTACTAGACCAGACATTGCCCAAGCAGTGGGAGTCCTAAGCCGGTTTATGGCTAACCCTGGACGGGTACATTGGGATGCAGTTAAGCGAGTATTCAGATATTTGAGGGGTACATCAGATTACTCCATATGTTACCATGGTAACTCTTCTGGATCTCCACATTCAGTTTGTATTCGTGGATTTGTGGATTCAGATTGGGCAGGTGATATTAACAGCAGGAGATCCACCAGTGCTTATGTTTTCACTATGTTTGGTGGTGCCATCAGTTGGATGAGTAAGCGACAACCTGTGGTTGCTTTGTCCACTACAGAAGCTGAGTACATGGCTGCTACTCATGCTTGTAAGGAAGCCATTTGGCTTAGGAGATTGTGTTCTGATGTTGGTGTTGATGCAGAACAGATTACTATTTGGTGTGACAGTCAGAGTGCTATTTGCCTTGCGAAGAATCCAACTTTCCATGCCAGAACGAAGCACATTGATGTGCAGTTTCACTTTGTGAGAGATATGGTGGAAGATGGAAAGATAAATTTGGAGAAGGTAGATACTGTGAAGAATGTTGCAGATGCATTAACGAAACCAGTGGGCACTGTGAAGTTCAGATGGTGTTTGGAGTCTATGGGCCTTTTGGCCTATAGCGGTTAATTCCTGTTATGTTCCTATTGCTCTTACAAGGTGTTCGACAAGTGGGAGAATGTTAGGAATAAGGTGTCTCAACCTTGGATAATTCCTATTCTTATTATTTGTTTTGTAAAATGTATTTCTTGCAAATAATGTAATTAAGTGTGAGTGTACATGTCTAGTTTGCATGTTGATGTGTCACTCCACTTAATGTGTCGGCATCTTGAATTGTGTGTAAGGAGATCATGGCTGAAACGGTTATGACGGATTCCTATGACACGTAAGAGCTATGTCTGGAAGATTCAATGACAGGTGAAGACATGTGGCAATTGATAAAGTTGAGTACTGTACACTCTTCCACGATAGTGGGGTTCGGGGCATCGCCCCGAAAAAAATTTTCGAGTTCCTATTTTCTCGGAGAATGGTAAAACCCTAATACAGTTATCTTCGGAAGTTGCCCTAAAAGGGAAGCGCATGATATAAGCGTTTTTTAGGGTTGCGAAGATTTGTGATGTGAGTGTATTGTTGGAACGTTTTTTCATGCTGCCGCATTTTGTCTTCAAGAGTTGGAAATCTCCTGAAAGAACTTGCATTGCAAGTGTGTTGTAACCGTTGTGTTGAAGATAATACATTGTGCAGGTTTTGGAGTGCTGGGGTTTTTTACCGAAAGGTTTTCCCCAGGGTAAATCATTGTGTCATTCTTCATTTTCTGTATGTATGGTATATTTCTGCAATATCTTTGTTAAGTAGATTAACGAATCTGAAATTGTAAGGGTTTAAAACGAATTTGCACCATACTTTCCTTAAGAGATTAGTGTAGGAAGCTGTTTCCGCACCTGAGATTCCTTACATCAACCATCTACTCTATACATTGGATCCTCAACCCTCATCTATCTTTGTCCATCCCTCCTCTTCTCTCGTTATCTCTATCTCACTTCTCCCTCCATCTATCCATCCATACATCCCACCTTCTCTTCCCTAATACCTCAACCCTATACACTCAACCCTTAAAACTTTAAACACTCAAACCTATACCCTCAACCCTCAACCCTTAAACCCTCTACCCTCTACACTCTACCCAATAACCTCAACCCTAATCCCTCAACACTTAAACTCTTAAACCCAATTAAATCTCTACCCTAATCCCTCTATTAGGTATGTCACTCACTCACTCCCTCTATCTCTCTCCCATTCCCTCTCCCACTCCCTCTCTCTCACTCTCTCCCACTCTGTCTTTCTCCCTCTCTCTATCCCTCTCTCAGATATCTCCCTCCCACTCTCTCTCTCTCTCCCTCTATCTCATGTATCTCCCCCCACCCCTTCCATCTCTCTCGAATCCCTCTATCTTGAGTACTCCCTCTCCCTCCCACCCCCTCTCTATCTTTCAAGTATGTCTCTCTCTCTCACTCCTTGTATCTCCCATCCCTGTATCTCTCACTCCCTCTCTCTCCTACTCTCTTATGTATCTCCTTCCCACCCCCTCTCTCCCACTTGGTCTCTTGATCCTCCTCTCTCGAGTGTCTCCCTACCACCCCCTCTCCCTCCCTCTCTCTCACTCTCTCTCTCTCTCTATCTCTATGGATTAGGGTTAAGGGTTGAGGGTTGAGGGATTAAGCCTCACTTATCTCACAATCCCTCTCTGTCAGGCCTCACTTACCTCCCACTCTACTTTCTTAGGTTTCTCCTTCCCACCCCCTCTCTCCCACTTTGATTCCCTCTCCTTCTATCAGGTGTCTCCCTCCCAGCCTCTCTCTCTTAGGTTTCTCTCTCCCACACCCTTTCCCTCCCCCTCTCTCTCTCCCACTCCCTCTCTCTCTCACTCCCTCTATCTCTCTCCCACTTTGTGTCTCTCCCTCTCTCTGAAGTCTCTCCTTTTTAGAGGAACGTATTTGGTGCTCGCAAATGGGTTTTACCTTGAAATGGTAAAAATAAGGGTTGACCTCATGATTTAGGCCCACATTCTCCTGTGTTTGTCTGGTTCAGTGCTTTATCTGAATCAAAAATGCATTTTTTCTATAGTTGACTTCATATTGTACCAATCTATGCTTGATCTGTCACCTTTTTATAGCCAATCTACATGGTAGACAACATAGAAGAAGATATTTTGAAGTTTCTACATCATTTTACATTATCTGAGGTAATATATTCATTTTGGTAAATTGAAATATTTGTATTTAGTATATTTTTTTTTTTGACAATTTAAACTAAATTTCCTTAATGATTTTATTAATCATAACAATTGGACTTGAAATTCAACATTGAATTAGATGGGATTTGCATAAAAAAATTTAATTTTTATGAGTTTGAATAACAAAAAAAAAATTAAAAAAATGACATTTACTTACATAAATTTACTTATGAATTCTATTTGCATTGCTTATAGTAGTCCATTTCCAGCATGGCTAGTGGAACTCACTATATTTCATTATTTTTTCAACTAATTTGGAAAAAAATTATTCTCATCTAATTTGGAAAACCTCATTGCCAAAGAAATCGTGAATAATGATAAGATATAGAATCACAAACCCTTCCTTGAATCCATATTCTTCATGACTTTGTTAACAATCAAAAATTTGGTTTTGAGAAAAATAAACACAAGAGTCTCTATTTTTCATTTAAGTGGCAGTAATTTATACCCTAGGTTTGTGATTCTCATTGATTTGCTGTATTGAATGGTTTCCACCCCTCTCTACATCAATTTTTTTGTAAAATACATTACTTAATTTTGTTTTATGTGTGTTTGTGGACATGTAGAATGCAAGGTCATGCCGAGGAAATGATCGAAGCTTCTAACACTAGAAAAATGTGTAGTTAAAAATGAAAGCAGAAGAGAATCAAAAAATTTAGCTTGTGAAGCAAAGGAATTGCAGCCCATACAACCACAAATTCCCGTGCAATCTAAGAGAGATGTCAAATTGGCAAAAACAAAGGGCACGAATGAGGAAAGTTCGTGGAAGGACATGAATGGATACATAAGCTAGGGGCACATCATCAACGATAGGTGAAGCTCAATGCACATCTCTAGTTGAAGACACATTGACAACAACATGTGGTTTCCCAGGTACATCAGAAATCAATTCTCCAATTGAAGACACACAATCAAAAACATTGCGTTTTGAAAGTACATCAAAAAACACATCTCTATTTTAAGGAACTCCACAAACGACACTCAAGTTAGAGGTACAACATCTTGTTTATGTCAATATCAAGGTATGTCATCAATTGCACCTCTAATTGAAGGTACACAATCTATCCCCAATGTTGTTGACCTTCCCAATATTGACACAAATTTACATTTGAGAACTCCTCCTAGAGTTTTGCATAGAAAAACTACATTTTTGATTGATATTGATTCCAATGTTTTGAAATGGATGCCTAATAAGATTCCAAAATGTACATGTCAAAGATATGTAGAAAGGATATGGATTTTTTTTTTTTGCGAAGCTAAGTGAGGGTGGAAGATGCCAACTATTTGTTGAAATGATGAGGAAACTCAAATTTAGGCCCACCATGAAGGCTCTTGGGCTAAGAGTTTTGAATGAATCAAGTGAAAATTCCATTGTAAAGAACTTGATGAGTGCATACGAGAGCATGGGTTCCACCTCACGCACGAAGGATAGTTGTGCCACACGATGTGTGATGACAACAACACTGTTAAGTAGTCAAACAAGGAATAAGGTGAACCTTAAAAAGGCAATTAAGTCTTTGAAAATAATTAGATAATCTCTAATGAGAGCCAAAGGAAGGCGTGAAAGAGTGGAGGATCCAAATAGCAATGAGTTATGGGCATTTTTGGGTAGAGTGCCACAGAAAGACAAAAGAATTGCTCAAGGCTCGAGATCTTTAATTGTGAATTATTGGAAGGATAAATCAAGGACCTATCCTAATCAAAGAGATGTTGTAAGAAGGATAATTTGTAGTATAAACTTTGAGCCACATCCAATGCATTATTTGGATACCACTCAAACCCAATTTTTTGCTGATTTTGTACAAAAGTTTCCTGAAATTAAAATATGTCAAAGGTCTTTTAAAATGCTAAAGCATTTTTATCTCAAAATAAAACACAAACGCACTACTTGTTGATGCATGGTTCATATCAAGTTTTCTAACCATTATGATGTTTATCGACATATATGTTTAGATATGCATACTCAAAATGTTTTGTAGGAATGTAACATAATGCCTCCACCTAAATCGTGAATGAAATTTTTGTCTTCGATTTTATGTGAAAGAGAGGATGGTCAAATTTTTTATAAAGTCATGTTTGGATGGCACATGTGATCATTTTGGTGGCATGCAACATTCTCCAATTTTCCAACACATGGCTAGTTCACACATAATTGGAGACAAAATTGTCGAATTTGGCAAATATTTGACAGTGGCATATAGTCTAAAAGATGGAAAAGAAGCAAAGAAGTGTGAATTAGTCAGTGATAAGATTCTAGTGTATCAGTTTATGGGAATTTTTCATGATCGGGTGGTTTATGATTATGCAATACATACACACAGAGCACAATGGTTGGACTCACAGTTCAAGTTATGCAAGGACACATTTCCAATTCGTCATATCATTTCACTTGTCGACTTCGGTGAGAAATACACACTACAACCACAGAATGAGGTGCAATAAAAGTTCTACAACTCTTTGCAAGTTGCTATATTTGTACGTATATCATTCATTCATGCAAATGATAGTATAGAGGAAAATAGGAAATTATTGAGGGAGTATCACTTTTACATCAGTGATGATTGCACACATTCTATAGATTCTGTTCAAGGTTGCTTTCATATGTTCTATGCTGATTTGGCTAGTAAGGGCATATTATTTATTCAGCATATCATATGGTCAGATAATTGTACATCAAAATTCAAGAACGCCAAAATGTTTTAGTAGTTGAGCAGGATGCATAGAATTAGTGGTGTTCAACATATGTGGAACTTCTCAGAGGCCGGTCATGGAAAGGGGGAGCATGATGGAGCGAGTGCATGTATCAAAAGAGCCCTAGCACAAGAAGAGTTAAAGTACACTAAAACTGTAAAGTTGACAGATGCAAGATCAATTTTCTAGTGGTGCAATGGTTCAATGGGTCCAAGTAGTGAAGGAAATTATTTAGTTCGTAGATTTTTTCATTTAGTAGATGATACTAACATTTCAAAATATGAGGATTTTTGTACACTAACAAGATCGAGCGAGCTACACTCTTTTAGAAGCTCCAATGCAAGTACATGGACTATCCATACAAGGAAGATGGTATTCTTTTGTTATGCATGTACTCTTCAATCATGGAATGATTGCGAGTCAACAAAGTAGGTTGATGAATGGTCTCTAAGAATTCTAACCCCACTTGACACTTATCAGCTCCTGATGACTCTATAAATCATGAAGATTCAATCATCCATATACTTTGATCATGTATCGAACCTACCAGAACCAGGTGATATATCTTACTTACAAGTTTTATTATGTTTCTCAATAAATAAATCTAACAAGATGAACATCTCAATGCAAGGCATGTTTATGGGATGATTGTAGATGAGGATAATGAGGAGGGTACAAATTATTACCTGTGCCATTGTATCGAGGCCAAAAAGAAATTGGAGTACCCAGGTATAGACGGAGAAAACATAGAATATCCTATAGGTTCGGTGGTTGTTACTGGAACATGGCTTTGAAGGTATCTAGGTAAGAATGTTGCAATTTGGTTGTTTGAGGACTTCGACATGCATCAAAAAATTCTTCACTATTTGAACCTTGTCGTCACCACCAATGTTCATTTGATCAAATATAAGGGTAAACCTGCGAAAAAGAACTTGTGGAAAGTGCGTGAGTCTGACCACGAGGCAATACTCGACATAAAGACTAGAGAAAACCTAGATGGTTCCCTTGATTGATTTGTAAGTATGCACATTGAATTTGTAAATCCATGTTATTGATCACTCTTTTCGACCAACACCTTGCAATAAGGATTTTTCATGATTACTGTTTGATGCATATGCATTTACGACTGTCATTGATCCTTTTCTTATTGTGACTGTAGGTAATACTGAAGTTTGTCAAAGTATATAAGAAAAGAAAAACATCGGTTGCTGGTGCAAGTGTTCAATGGTATGAGAAACATCAGTTGCTGGTGCATTTTTTGGTTGTCAATCTTCTCTTTCTTTTCCATCTCTTAGATTTATCGGATTCTTATATGCTACATATTTTATGTTAAGCCTCTCAGTGATATATTTGAAATTTATATGTAGGGTCATCGAGAGATGATAAAGTAGCGAAGGGGTACATCACCATTGTAGGACCTTCAATTGACTTCCTTACCTAGCATGCATGAATTTGATAGTAGGTCTCATCAACTGTATGGCTGACATTATTTAGTTATTGCTCTTTTAATGATTTTTATGTGAGTCTATGTCTAACATTAAGAGGCTTTTGCAGGTTTTTTGTGGACCAAATTCTTATGATACTACAAAACCACAAAGAGGCTACTACCCATGTGTTTCGTAGGGAGCAGGGGATGTACATCTTTTGAACCATTTTGGAATGCAAATAGTTGGGGCAGCTGAGGTGGAATGGAAAAATGAAACTAGGTAGCAACTCCTTTTGTCCTTTTCTCAAGTATAATATATTTCATGTTTTGTATTGGAAATGGGAGGATTATTTCATGCATGTATTGCTAAAAGTATTAAAAAATGGGAGGATTTTCACGATGTTCTTCCATCACTATTGTAATATTTGTCATTTACTTATTGCATTTTTTGAAGACTCCACATTCATAGGACCTATTGCTGCATACACAACCATAGCTCTTGGAGTCTTGAGACACTGACTGACATAGACTTGATAGTCATAGGACATTGATTGTGGTGAGTGAATTTGATTTTCAAGCACTTTATAATCATACACTCACTGTACTTAAGAAATGATCACTACTCATTTCTAATCTATCCTTTTCATTTGCACATTGCCATTTATAGTGACCCTTCACAGTTCCCTTGTGTTCATACATTCATGATGCTTGTCTTAATGAATAACCTTCCTTTAAATATATTGTCCTTTGATGAATTGAAAAGGCAGGGGCAGCATATTCCTCAGAGAAATCGATGCAACCTAGGTCATCTCTAACATACCTTACGGTATGACATTCAACAAAACAACTACTATGGTTCAACCGACTAGATCCCTTAAGGGTCCAAAAGGAAAAAGGGAAATAGTATTTGACAGGGTATTACTCATAAACCATGGTGATTATTAAATCTCTGTCTAAACCTATGAGATCATGTTGGACCCCTCTACAATAATCTCTCTCGGTTATTGCTATCTCAGAGGCATTTTCTTGTGGTGGCAAATTTTCACTCGAGGAAAGAGTTGTCAAATGCAAGTAGTTAAAAGTTACAAAGTGGTGCAACTTTCATTTTGTAGCTCGTGTGACCAAAAAAACTATTCCAATGCATTCGGGTGGTTACGTGTATGCTAAGTATGGTTCTCTAATGCACCTAAACACACAGAATCACTCTGAGCTACGTTCAACCGGATCGATCCCTTAAGGGTCCAAAGTGTAAAATGGCTGAAAAATTCAAAATGCTATTTCTCGAAAACCATGATGCTTAGAAACTTCTCATCTGATCCTACAAGATCATGTTGGGCCCATATACAATAACCTCTCTCGGTTTTCTCTATCTCGGAGGCATTTTCCTGTGCTAGCAAATTTTCACTAGGGGAAAAAGTTGTCGAATGCAATTGGTTGAAAGTTGCAAAGTTGTGTAAATTTTATTGTGCAGCTCATGTGACCAAACACACTATTCCAACACATCTGAATGGGCATATTTATGCTAGGAACCATCCTCTTTTGCACGCAAAATCGTTACGAGCTATGTTCAACCGGATTGATCCCTTAAGGGTCCAAAGTGCAAAATAGCTATGAACTTCAGCATGCTATTACTCGAACACCGTGATGCTTAGAAACTTCTCTTCTAATCTAATGGGATCATGTTGGGACCCCCTACAATAAAATTTCTCATTTTTTGCTATCTCAGAGGATTTTTCCTATGGTGGCAAATTTTCACTCGAGGAAAAAGCTATCAAATGCAAGTAGTTGAAAGTTGCAAAGTGGTGCAACTTTCGTTCAGCAGTTTGTGTGACCAAAAGAACTATTCCAACACATCTGAGTGGGTATTTTTATGCTAGGCACAGTCCTCCTTCACACCTAAACACACGGAATCGGTTCGAGATACGTTCAACTGGATCGATCCCTTAAGGGTCCAAAGTGCAAAATGGCTGTGAAATTCAGCATGCTATTACTCGGACACCATGACACTTAAAAACTTCTCGTCTAATCCTACAAGATCATGTGGGCCCATATACAATAACCTCTCTTGATTCTCGCTATCTCAAAGGAATTTTCTTGTGCTGGCAAATTTTCACTTGTGGAAAAAGTTGTCAAATGCAAGTAGTTGAAAGTTGCAAAGTGGTGCAACTTTCGTTCTCCAGCTCGTGTGACCAAATAGACTATTCCAACGCATCCAAGTGGGTACGTTTATGCTAGGCACGGTCCTCTTTTGCACCCAAACACACAGAATCGCTTTGAGCTACGTTCAACCGAATCGATCCCTTAAGGGTCCAAATTGCAAAATGGCTATGAATTTCAGCATGCTATTACTCAGAACTTGTGACACTTATAAAATTCTCCTCTACTATTGTGAGGTTGAGTTCGGCCCCTCTATGATAACCTTTCTTGGTTTTTGCTATCTTGGAGGCTTTTTCCTATGGTGGTGAATTTTCACTTGAGGAAAAAGTTATCAAATGCAAGTACTTCAGAGTTGCAAAGTGGTGTAACTTTTATTTTGCAGCTCGTGTGACCTAAAAAACTATTCCAATGCATCCAATTGGGTATGTTTATGGTAGGCATGGTCCTGTTTCACACCTAAACATGCGGAATCGCTCCGAGCTATGTTCAATCGGATCGATCGCTTAAGGGTCCAAAGTGCAAAATGGCTGCAAAATTTACCATGCTATTATTCGAAGACCATGATGCTTAGAAAATTCTCTTCTGATCCTACAAGATCATGTTGGGCCCATCAATAATAACCTCTCTCAGTTTTTTCTATCTCGAAGGCATTTTCCTATGCTGGCGAATTTTCACTCGGGGAAAAAGTTGTCAAATGCAAGTAGTTGAAAGTTGCAAAGTGGTGCAACTTTCGTTCTGTAGCTCATGTGACCAAAGAAACTATTCCAATGCATTCGAATAGGTATTTTTACGCGAGGAATTGTCCTCTTTTTCACCTAAACACCTGAAATCGCTCTGAGCTATGTTCAACCAGATCGATCCCTTAAGGGTCCAAAGTGCAAAATGGCTGTGAATTTCTACATGCTATTACTCGGACATCATGATGCTTAGAAACTTCTCATTTGATCCTATGGGATCATGTGGGGCCCCTCTACAATAACCTTGCTCAATTTTTTCTATCTCAGAGGCTTTTTCCTATGGTGGTGAATTTTCACTCAAGGAAAAAGTTGTCAAATGCAAGTAGTTGAGGCATATTATAAAAAAATTCACTGCCTTATCTATGGCTTGTCATGGCATTCCATCACCATGAAACCACCTCTTTTTGAGGCATTTTTTCAAAAATTTCAATGGCTTTTCTATGCTATCGCTTACTATAAAATGCTTTCATAGATTTTTTCCGAGCATGCATAGCTTGTTCGAAAGCATCTGTTTTAGGCTTTTAGCCATAGCAAAAAGGCAATGAACTATTTGATTAATTGCTTTGGTAGACATATATGAATTTTTTTGTAGCATAGACAAGGGAATGAACTATTTGAAAAAATTCCTCAAAGAAATGTGGTTTCATGGAACACCATGACAAGCTAAAGCAATTGGAAGCTGCTCCTAGTTATTAGTTATGCAATGTGAAGTAATTGCATAAATGGTTAGGTTGACTTTGTCAAAAGTTATATTATAATTGAAATTTTGTCATCTATTAGCATCTAGTTATTCGTTATGCAATTTGAAGTGATGCTTTGAGTTTGAAAGATGTGCAATGTATGAATAAAAACTACAAAAATCTATTTTCTACATTCCATTAGTTAAACTCTTTATTTTATTTGCTCTCTATATCTCTATGCTATGGAAATGCCTTTCAATTTCAAAAAAGATAGTTTTTATCTCTTGTTAGAAAAAGGAGCAGATATACAATGTTAAAGAAGAGTGAAAGTACAACTAACTTATCATTTCAAAGAAATTTTTTTGATGCATTTTTTCAAACAATTCACTGCCTTCTCTATGCTATTGCTTACTATTATGCTTTTGATATATTTTTCGAACCATCCATAGCTTGTTCAAAATCACTTGTTTTAGGCTTTTAGCCATAACAACAAGGCAATGAACTATTTGAGAAGATGCTTTGGTAGACATGTATGAAAAATATGGTAACATAAACAAGGCAAGGAACTATTTGAAAAAATATCTCAAAGAAATTTGGTCTCATAGAATGCCATGATAAGAAAATGCAATTGGTAGCTGCTCCTAGTTGTTAGTTATACAATGTGAAGAAATTGCATAACTGCTTAGGTTGACTTTGTTCAAACTATATTGTAATTAAATTTTCAGTATCTAACAACATCTAATTATTAGTTATGCAAATTGAAGTAGTGCTTTGACTTTGAAAGATGTGCAATGTAATGCAATCAATGACATGAATATAAACTAGAAAAATCCATTTTTTATAAATCATTAGTTAAAATATTTATTTTATTTGCTCTGTATATTTCTATATGCTATGCAAATACCTTGCAATTGTATTTAAAATGCTTAATAAGCTAGTTAGGTGGTATTTGAAAAATCAAGTTGTGAATGAATGCTAATTAAGAGAAAAATTGGCAAATTGCCATCTTAGAAGTCTAAAAAAGGGTGGTTATGGTGGTTGATCAGCTCAAGGGGTAGTTGTAAGTTGGTATTAAGATATATTTTTGTAATACCCCAAGTTAAGGGTTGATTTTGTTCAGTTTCTAACAAGAAAATATACTTGAAAACACTGATCACTGGTTTTATTTGTTTTCCTAAATTTTCTTTGCCTTGCACAGGCCCATACAAGTCTATCATGAATTGAGGCTTTGGATACTTGACTGCATATTTGTTTACTCTATTTGCATCCTTTTTGAAGGTTTAAATCCACTGCACCGTTGGTGTGTGTGGGATCAAAAAACTTGGTTGTTGCTCTGTTTTATGTGTTAGGGGTTTTGAGGGCAACACCATGACACATTAGCCAATCCACCTACTGTTCTAACCCTATTGCTCAGTGGATTGGCCTATACCATGATTAGTTTGGTGTATGAATACTTTGGAGGCTGAGAGAATGAATAAAATCAGTGGGGTGTGAAGTTTTAATGCTTTTCAAGGGTGTTTCCAGCATGAAAGTAAGGAACTCAAGTATTGAATCTAAGAAATACTAAAATGAATGGGATTGTGAATGTCCTTTAAGTTAGGGAAGAGGTATTTTGGGGTGTTTGGACCTTTGGAAGGATTGGGGGAGGTCTCGAGTTATGAGTTTCTTTAAAACCCTTGTTTTTGTGAAGGTTTAGGATAGTTTGTAAGTAGAGGAATAGAACAAGTTCTTGTGGCTCTTAAAATTGGAGAATACTGAGTTTGGTGAGCATCTGTAATACTGTTTCAAGTTTCCTTGCTTTGAAGGTGAGTTTGTGAGGGGGTTCCTTTGGAAATTAGGCCTAATTGTGAAGCCTAGAGTGAGGGAGGTGTATTGAAATTTCATGTTGGTCCAAAGGAGTTACTATTTATTTTGGCATATGTTGTGTAACCTTGAAAAGGGTATCTTAATCCACCTTTAAATGGTCAAGTTTTTTTGGAAAGGTTGGGAGAAATTAGGCTTGGACCGGGTTTGGAGTTTGGTGCAGGAGCACCTACACCACATCATCATTTTTTTTATTTGAATACATCAATAGGGAAATGTTAGTGTCTTTAGGTTTATTTTGTCTAATAATCTTTGATATATCAAGAATAATGCAAATAAAGGGTGTTTTTGTGTCTTAGAAGTCAATTAGAAATCATATAAGTTGTAAAATGCTGACAAAGCAACTTTAACACAAATAAATGTAATTAAGGGACCAACTAATCCTAAGGTTGGTTATGGGAGTTGGGGAGAAGATGTTTGTTGTAAAATGCTTTAAAAATACTTACCAAGGCTTGAATGAGAGAGTGGAAGAAGTATTGTAAATATTTTACACAATAAACACCACAATTTTGAGTAATTTTCTAGAAAAATATTGTTTTTTTGACCGTTTTGAGTTTTGTACGGGCACATACAGGTTATTCATGGTTTGATAATTTCATAGGCTGTGTCTATATGTTTTCTAATTCATTTATTTTTTATTTGGTGTCTTAACTCTTTGTTTGTAGAGACAACCTACACAAACAGTGATTGTCCCAGTGTTGTTGAATCAAGGGTTTGAGGGGAAATTTGTGATGTAACAATCAATCCACCTATTTTTTGCTATTGTATCTTGGTGGATTGATTGAAAAAATGTTATAATAAGTGTTTTAAATCATTTTGGAATATGGAGTCATAATTATATGGTGTTTTTGTGACTGTTCTAAGACTGAACAAGGGTTTTCCAACATGGAAGTGAGGAACCAAAGAGAGGTTTTTAGGAATTAATTCCTATAAGGATTATGTGAGGGTCTGATGAGTATATGTAGAAGTATTTTGAGGTGTTTTGGGCTTTGGAAGTGTTGAGAGAGGTTTGGAGTTATATGTTTCTTTAAAACCCTTGATTTTGTGAAGGTTTAGGAGGGTTTCTTAGGTTTTGTGAGTTAGAGGCTCTATAGACACAAACTAATGACAAAATTTGAGGTTTGGCACCATGACCTAAGAATTTCCAATGCATTTGGATAGATACCTAAATTTGGAAGGGTGGTCCCTTTGGAAAAAAAGGGCTAATTGTCAAGCCAAAATTGAAGTAGGTGTGTTGAAAGTCTATGTCGGTCCAAAAGAGAGACCACTGATTCTTTGGTATGTTGTGTATCCCTGAAAAGGGTATCTCAATCCATCTTGCAATTGTCTAGAGTTTTGGAAAGGTTGGGAGAAATCTGGCTAAAACTGAGTTTTGAGTACTACAAGAATAACCAGTCACAAATGTGAGTTTTGGAAACCTTGATGAATCTGACTTAGGGATTGTTGTCAATTGATTCAATTTTCATTGTATGAATGTTGATGGTCTTTGTAGGGCCTTGGTGGATTCTTGTTATTAGTTTGTAAGGTTGAGGAGTTGAGACCCTTGAGGGTGGGTTGATGCCTATTAGGCTGAATCATAATGAAGAAGAGTTCTTGATTGAGAATTGACATTTCCATTGTTGTGATTCTTCTCCACCTTGGCTCTGCATCAAAGTTCTACAAGGATGGATTGTTGGGTAAGATGTTGAATGAAGAGTCTGGTTTGATGGGGATTTGAGGTTGTGTACATTTGTCAAAATAGGTTGTATTAATCTTGTTAGGAGCCCCTTGAAGCTAGGTTGTTAGACTGATTGGGTTTGAGCCTCCTTGCCTTTGCATCGGTGAGGCACAAGTAATTGAAGGATTCCAAAGGATACAAACCACCACGAATGGAGCTTATTTATACAATACGATTTAGACGGTGCTTATTGAGCATTCGACAGTAATTAATTAAGCGTTAGATGTAAACAAAATCCATTCCTACAACACTAAAGAATACAACTTACATGATATGCATGATAAAATCATTCAAGAATGCAAGTAGAAAAATAATAGTTTCTTTAATCAAAAATACAAAAGGCTATAAAATGATATATATTGATAAAAGTATATAAATATATACAAAAAAAACATATAAGCTTAGTACAAAGGAGCCATTTGGATATAAAATATCATGTTTATATATCAGTAGTACAAAATGTTTATTCAAAAATGCCACATAGGCATACAAAAAACAACACTAATACATAGTCATTTCCCTCTAGGGGAAGGAAATAGATCCCGTGCTACGTTTGAAATTCGGCCAGATGGAGTGACTATTGCTTGTCTTGTCTTTCGAACATGCCCGCTACTCCTCCTCTCTTCACTCTAGACCTTCAACTGATATGATTAAAAGTAAAGATGTTAAAACATAGAAATTGAATTATGGAATGGCATATAACAAAATATAATCACTTACCGCTTACATATAGTCATCATGCACATTTAAAGCATCACCATGTCCATGATCTGGAGTGACAACCACTTGTAGCAACCATGAAGATAGAAATTAAACTACATAAAATTATCGTGAAAATTTTCTATAATAGACCATAAAAGAGAAAATATAATGTCATATCAACTAATCTATTCGATACCTCTCTCAATGGATCAAAACTAGCTATTGTTGCGGGAACTCCATGGTCCATTGTTCCATTAGCATCACTAGGGCCATCTCTTGTCAATAGATGCAAATGAAACAATATCTCAGGTATCATGTTGATATAGGAGAACATAATGTGACATGATCAAGGAATACTTGAATGCAATGTTTGTGTTTCTCATCATTTTTTTAGATTTGTATATATGCAAAATTATGAAAACTAGCTAACATATATTTACAACCCTATTAATGAATAAAGGCTACCTGAGTGTACGTTGTTTGAGGATATGAATCATGAGGTGTCGAGGAAGAAGGTTTTCTAGGAAACTGTTTGAAATCCGAAGCATGTTATGAGATAAACATTCAAATATAACATTCAACTGTTCAAATGCAATAATAATATCTTTAATAGTAGTTGCATACTTGTGGACTCATCATTGAGAATGTATAAGGGTCTATAGGAATAGAGAATCCCTCATGAATAGTGCGGCCCTAAAATTTCATCATATCAAAATTCTACTAATTTCATTATTCTTAAATTTCAAAATATATTTTAATAAACAAAATTAAAATAACTTGCTAAATTTTATTTGAGTGTCAATGCCGAATGTATCATTCAGAATATCATTTGTGAAATCCATCGCCTCTGCAACTGACGTAGGCTATGTAGATTCATCATGAGCACCCTGATAATCGTACATGCAAACAACACCACAAGCACCACAATGGTGGGGTGGAGCTCGGGGCCTACACATCTCCTCCACACCAGCCTCTACTAGAGGACTCGCACACTATAAAATGGTCTGGGTGATTGATCCAATCGACTTCATCATGTCCACCTCTACACTGTCCTTAACAATGAAAGGAACAACGACATGCTTCACCACGGGTCTACCCAAGGCTCTTGGTGCCAACTGTGGATTACGTTGTACAATAGGTATATCGTGTGTAGAGCCCCCACCTCTACCCTGAAAGTCTAAGATGTCAAAATAGTTTGGAATTTTATTGAGGAAAAACTTGCAATAGAGTTTCCTCAAAAATTATTGCAGCACCTCATGGTTATTGCATGGATGTTGGTCAAATACCATCCACCACCACTCCCAAAATTTGTTTCTAATTAAATCATGGTGGCACCAATAGATGGGGAACCTCCTGCATGCATGGGACAAAGGTTCATTGGATTTTGGGTCTTTAAATAGGGTACACAACTTGGCTTTGCTAGTTTTTAGTTTTTTGACATCTACATATGACAAACCATTAGCATAAAATTGCCTCATCTCATCTCTCTTAGTTGACCAAAAATTTATTTCCTCACTCATTTCTCCTACATGAGTCAAAATTGACTTCAATGATTCAACAATCTCTCTCCTATAAGGGTGGGTTTCAGCATGATTGGTTAGTCTTGCAATTAATTGTTGAATGTCTCTTTTATTGTTTTCAATTTGATTTTGAATTTTTTTTGTGTTCCTTGAGGATGTCTATGAATTGACGGAGGGGTTTGGGATTGTTCTTGTATAGGAGGCTCTTGATGATGGGGTGATTGTGAATTCTCAATGTTTTGAGGTGGAGATTCATTCCTTGAGAATTAGAACAAAGTTTTATTATAAAAATCTATTTAAAGTTGCATTCCAAATCAAATTCGAAATAAATAGAATAAAAATACACACCTCTTTGCAATCTTCGACCTCTCCGACATGTTGGTGGAATTCTCATGGAAAATGGAAAGATAAGGATGCAAAGAATGGAGGAGAGTTGGTGAGCGCTAGTTGTAGACCTGAAATCTTCCTTCTCAAGCCGTGGGTTGAAGACAAAATGAAGGTTCCAAACCCAAATTTTGTATTTTATGTCTAGAAAGCCATTTGGCACACGCCAAATTTGGAGTAGGCCAAATGGATTTCTAGTCATTTGGTTTGCACCAAAGGCCTTATTTTGGGGTTTTTTTGATCATTTTTTCAATTTGGCACCTAAATTGTGTCACAGATTGGTGCACTTACCTAGAAGTTTAAAAGAGATGGGAGTATTTGATGCGGCTAACCAAGTATATCATTTATATCTAAATTGTCACGAGAAATCAACAACATTTTGTATTGGTCAACAATTATTTGAACTTTATTATAGTGAGCGAAATTGATGCAAATTCTGAGCTATGACTTTATTAAAAAGCAGCTAAATTGATTTGTCAATTTATAAGTTATCTTATTCAATTCCCAAGGTTTACTTAGATAAAATTTGGTGATTTTGATGAATACCCTACAAGTTGCCTAAGTATCCTAGCATATGATCCTAATTAAAAAATTTGTGAGAAAGTTAAATGTGTGAATAATTAATATCATACCTCTCTTAAAAGGTGATTATTCCTCATGGAAGAAGATCAAAAAATCTAAAATTTGAGTCATGCTAGAATATTCAAGTTTATATTATTAAATTCATTTTATAGATTTATAACTGTTTATAATTTAGAATGGATGAAGAAGGGCATACTCCAATGGTCATGTGTCATATGTAGATGTTGTTTGTAGAGATGCCTCTATCAAAAATCATAATCTTCACTATATTTTTCACCAACACCCACATTATCATAACTGTGGAGGATAGGTGGAAGGGATAAATATGGACGATAGGTTTCATAAGTATCTTCATGATAGACTTGGATTAGTAACAACACTTTTCAACTTTCAAAGGGAAAGGAGTGCTTTTCAAACCCTAATACAATCCCTCTAGGTGGAAGGGATAAATATGGATGATAGGTTTCATAAGTATCTTCATGATAGACTTGGATTAGTAACAACACTTTTCAACTTTCAAAGGGAAAGGAGTGCTTTTCAAACCCTAATACAATCCCTCTAGGACCTCAAAAATAATAGGGGAAAATAAACCCTTAGCAAAAAGATCTCAATCAAAAGAGCCATCATCTAGTATGGAAGCCCAAGATCTAATGGAATAAGATTGCTTCAAATGAACAAAGAATCGGAATAAGATAATATAATATCTAGCCATATTCAAGATCTTAAGTGAAAATATTTGGTGGGTAAGTTATACAACTTTACACCAAGGCTAAGTTACTTTTGTGAGTAGACAATTATTGGATAGATGTAAATGATTTATTCTACTTAAATATGGAAATAGGATTCTTTATGGTTATCTTTAAGAATACAAAGGTTGGTCATATAGTTCTCAAAGTTAAAGATTGTTTCTTCAACTATTCGAGTTTGTACCTTCAACCTTGGTTACCCCATTTTGATCCATTTAAAGAAACATTCAAATACTTTTCTTGTTGGGTTAAACTCCCTAATCTCCCTTTGGAGTACAAAGATTTGAAAATTTAACAAATAATTGGGAATTCCTTAGGAGTCTTTCAAAATCATGACATGTAATCTTTCAATGACCCTAGACTTCCAATGAGGTTATACATTATGGTAGATTCATTAAAACCTCCCCCAAAATTTGTTGAAATTTTGTCCATAGATGCTCTATGGAGATAAGAGATTTTGATTGTTGGTCCATATCATTTTTTATTCTCATGCAAGAATCATGGACATTTGGCTACTAAGTGCCCTATAAATACAAAAGTAGCTAGATTTTTTAAGGGCCTAAAATTCAATGCTAGGGTTTGCAATGGTTATCATTGATATTGTATATGGAGAAAATGGTAAGAAATAAATGGTTGGTGGGAGTGATTTACAAACCCTAGCTGAAGGAGAAGTGGGTGAGGAAGGTTAGGAATTGAAATGGAAGGAAAAGGGGGGAATGAATTCAACCAATGTCGAATAATGAAATGGCCTAGGATTAAAACACACCTTTCCTCATTTTCATTAGAAAGAGATGTCACAAAGGGATGGGATTAACTTTCAACCTTGAAGTGAGTCAACCCTATTTTGGACTTTGGATCTCTACTTTCTTATTAAAAAAAATGACTGATATACAATGTTTTGGAATTATTTAAAGTGCATTAAATAAATGAACTATATGACCTAACACTTGAAATTAAAAATTATATGATAAAAGAAACATAAATTACCATTTGTAGGAAGATTTGAGAAGGGCCTGATAGTGTGCACCTATGATAAAAAGTAGGTTTTAGGGTCTTTAGTAGGACTAGTTCACCCTAGGATGAATGGGTCCTACGGATGGTGTCCAAAATTAGTTTTTGTAGTCCTTTGATCTAAGATCTAAGCTTATGATTTCTCTAGATTTGACTGTCAAAAAATTGAAAATAAAATCAGTAGGTGAGTTTCAGTAGCTTGAAAACAATGGTGACAACTTATGCAACTTTACAAAATTACTCCTTTGATCAACTTTCAGTCCTTCTTCACCTGTAAATTTGCACATACAAAGAAAGAATAAAAAATGTTTGTTTTTAGGTGAATGGGGGTTTTCGTTAGTCAAACCCCATGTTTGGTAATTAAACCTTGATAATGAAATAATGAAAAAAATGAAGGAATTGATGAATGAACAAAGCTTGTTACAACTCATAAAACCCTTAAAATATGCTCTTAGAGGACTAATGTCAAACACGCCACTTTAAATCTTGGATCTTACATAAATTGACTTTATTGGTTGATGCTTGCATGTTTTCTTGAATGCTTGAAACGTACATCACAATGTTAGCTCCAAAACATGAACATGAACACACATGAACTTTGACATGATGATATGATCTTGATTATTGTTGTAGATGACTTATAAATCTACTCTTCAATGCTCTTGACAATAATATTTATGCTTGTGAAGTCTTGATTTTGTTTCTTAGATTTGGTTTGAAAAATTATATTCTAAAAGCCGACAATTGCAACTTGAATTTGAATCATTAAAATACCACCAAAAACATATTAAAAATTAGGTTTTGATACTTAAAGGGGACCTATTTTCTCTTGAGCAAATGGGACCTAGGACCTAAGTCTAGGACACTTAGTTTCCAAGGTAATTTAATTAATGTTGGTAATGTTTTACTATAGGTTTCCCTTTCAAAAAATGAGAATAATAAGGCTTTAAAATGCATAATTTGGTCAATTAGAGGATTAATTAAGTCCAATTAATTTCATGAGTATACAAATATATTGAGAAGGGGGGTGAATCAGTATATTTCAATTTTTACCCTCTCAACTCTTATCAACTTTAAACTCTAACATAATAACAACTATGCAAGAATATAACAATATGAACAAGTTGAAACCAAGATTTTACATGGAAACCCCTATGGGAGAAAACCACAATACAAAATTATGTACTTTGTAATAAAATAGGTTTACACTCATAGTACGCACCAAGCTACTAGAGGCACTAACCTCTTATTCAGCTATGTAGGCACCAACCTACAAGGATCACCAACTCCATAACTTGATTTAATAGGCACCAACCTTGACTTTCTTGACTAAAAATTTCAAATGTAGAATGAGATCTTTCAATAGATCTACTTCATACTTCAAACTATCCCTTCTTTGTTATGTATGCTCTTCTTTTAGAATCACACAAGATATACTTCTGCACTTCTACATGCAAACTCTACATACTCAAATCTTGCAAATCTATTTTGAATATTGATTATATATTTTGCTTATGAATTGCAACCCTTGATGAAAGAACACATTACTTAAAATCTGCCTCTTCATGTCTTAATCACATCTATTTACATTTAGTCTTTGAAAAATATATGATTTAGCTCGCCTTATCAAAACTTGGTAGCACCATTTAAAGAATCAAACTCTCCATAAATTATTCTTTTATAAATATGGAGTTTTCTTTTTAATAGATCATATCCTTTTAAATTATTGTTTTATGTAGAATGTTTTACTAGACCAGGTTTGCATGAATCACACTATTCCAAAAGACATCTATCTTCCTTTCAAAAAAAATTGTAATTCTTCAAAATTTAATCCCACTTCTTCATATATCAACGTATCACTTCAAATGTTTTGTTTGACATTAAACATATCCTTCCTCAGTTGACTCGCACCATTCCATTCACTCATTGTGCTTCTTCAAAAAATGTATTAATTATATTCATAGCCCTTTTTAAGTTTAATCGCACTATTTGGAATAATCGTTTCTTTTTAATTTCTATTAATCACATCATAGATAAGACTTTTGTCTTATTAACCGCTACCTTAGATATTAATATAAATCACTGTTCTTGTTTTTTTTTTTGTCTTATCTGAGTTTTTTCCTTATATAAACTTTGTCCTATATGTTTTTTTTTTTCTCTTGGCTTTTTGTTTTATATGCTTGAGAAATATAATTGTTTTTTTTTATTATGTTAATGAACAAAAACTATTGCTTTCAGTATATTGATTTTTGTTCATTTATATGTCTTTGAGTGCTCTTTAGCAACATTAACATTTCTTCCACTGTATCTAAATGAATGTGTTGCTACTTGCCATTGGTGACTTGATGGCCTTCAATGGGTAACACTTCATTTATGTATTGAATCATCCATATTTTAGTGATCAATGATATCACACTAAACAATGTATCCCTTCTTGACATCAATGGCACAATTCTAACAATCTCTTATCTACCTTTGACATCAATGACAATATTTCCAACAATCTTCCCCTTTGTCATTGATGACAACACAAAATATTTTCCTTTTACATTGCTCCCCTTTACTCTATTTCTCCCCCTTTGACATCAATGGAAAAGGGATTCCAAGAAGCATCTCTCCATAAATGGATAATGGAATACATCCACTCTTATCTAATACAATGGAAATGTATTTCTCCCCCTATCAAAGATTCTCTTATACTCTCCCTTGCTCTAATACTCATATTTCTCTAACTTCTTCATCCCTTGACTTCTAAATTAATTGGGTGACTTGCTTACTCTACGTGGAAAATTCTTCATTTTGACATCAATATAATTTCCAACAATTGAAGCCAATTCGTCATCTTCTTTTGATACTAATCCACTGTATAAGTAGATTTTTCTATTCAAATTTTTTGACACTTCATTTTAAGTTATCTTCTCCATAAGGCTGAGAGAGAATGCTATACTTGGTTCCCCATGAACACACAACTTGAGACATCAACCAAAGATTTGTAATCTCATTCTATACTTAAGAAATGAATTAACCATAAACCAAAAAGAATATTGTTAGCTTAATTCTATAAATATTATATACATATTTTTTACTAAATTCAATTGCTACCCAAGCAAAATCTAACCATAATAATAAAAAAATTGAACTCCCCTCAACCATATAACCTTTAAAAAATAACTTACAAAATTTAAGTTAATTTCAAAAATTTAATGATTTATTTTATTTCAAAGTTTTATTTTTATCATTATTTTTATTCTTTAACACTTATGATTTCACTTCTAATATAACAAAATGAATTGATGACTTTTCTTAACATTAAAAAAACTAATTCTTTTTACCTTAATTAAAAACTAACTATACCAACTACTTCATATATCCCTTCAAATTTAAATTGCTTTCCTTATTTTTAGTTCCCACAAAAGAAATTATAGGCATCATGTGTGCTTTAACTAGTGATTAATTATATGTTTGTTGCTAACGAATGAGAGATCATTTATATGTTCTATTTCACAAATATTTGTATATAGTTAAATTAAATATGCAAGATTTTTAACTTTTCAAATTTCAAAAATTAATTTTCCTCAATTTTATTAGCTACAAAACTTTGAGCAATAAGGGTGGATTTTTAGAAGCATAAACTTTTTATCACAACTTTTCAAGGTTTTTTTGCCACAAAGACCATAATAAAAAAGAATTTAACAATTGCGGATTTTTAGAAAGTATAAACTTTTTATGGCAACTTTTCAAGGTTTTTCTACCACAAAGACCATAACCAAAAAAATATTTAACAATTTTTTAGATTTTTTTTTTGATGAATTTTCCAGATATCTATATTAATAAAGATAAAATTACGAATTCACAAAAAAGGGGCCGGTGGTAAGAAGGCACACCCCGAAAGTCACATGGGACCAGCCTAGAAAAACCAAAATAACAATTGGGCCAAGCCTAGAGAGCCAAAATATCACATGGGCCTAGTCTAGAAGTTCAAAAGAAGAAACAAAATTATGCATCTAAGGTAGTGCCAGTAGATCCTGGGGGATCCCGATCATCCAGATAATTCCCCCATACATCAATGGGGTTTGGAGTGACATCAGGAGGAGCACCTCAACTATCATCAACTTTTTTTTCATCTTTATCTTTATCCTCGCGTCGAGGCGAGATTGCGAGAGCCAACCATGGAAAGCTTTTGCTAGTGGAAGGCCAATCAGAGCCAAAAGTAGGTAGAGAATCAGAGGGCCACCCAAAGCCTCCACCACTACTCCTCAGCGCACCGCACGAGTGCCAACCCTGACCAAGATGTGGTGAAGGAGAACAAGCCCGCCTGGGAGGCCGAGAATCCCTCCGAGCAAGAGGCTGGGAGTGAACTCGCGTGGAAACACTCGACTTCCGACCCTGAGAGGGTGATTCACCACGGGAGGAGGAGGGTGAGTCAGGGATCCGAGCCACAGTACAAGGGGCATTACCCCAGTGGTCCAGGAGAACCTACAGATGAGCCACTTCTAGTGCAACCTTGTTGGCTTGCACTTGAATCTGTAACATTACATTAGAGCAAATAACTGCTCTAGCATAAAGAGACACATTAACACCTAAATGTGAATGAGAAAATATACAAGAATTCCCATCTTTCCAGATATTGAAGAGCATTTCCACTCTAAAACTGTGCCAAAGTTGGGTGAACTTAGTCGGGGTTCTAGGCGGGTCCCCCAGCAGAACCATATGCCACGAAAAGGGTTCAGGCCTAAAAGGTCGAAAGAAATCATGAATCCAAGTCCAGAGCTGCTGAACTCTGGGATAAAACCAAAAAAGGTGCTTGAAGCTTTTTGGCTGCCCACAAAAAGGGCAGTGAGGGTCAGAGACCCCCAAATGAACCAGCCAAGAACCCACAGGCAAGCCTTGGAAAAGAATATACAAAGCAAAGTGGGGTAGCTTCGAATTAACAATTGTAGACCAAATAGCATCAAACCTCCTATGCCAAGTATAGGCCGAGGAGTTAAGAAGCCACCTCTGGTTCAAAGAACTCATCATAGGAAAATGGGGTGAAAGCAACCTGTAACCAAGCCTCGGCTTGTAACTCCGTACAGGAGTATCAAGAAACCATTTCCAATCTTTCCACCAAGGTTTGTGCACACGAATGCCAACTTTGTGAAGAATTTCCATTGGAATGGCACTCACCAGCCCATCAAAAGTAAGATGATCCTGGTTTTGAAGACTGTATTGAGTTTTAAAAGCATCCCACTACAAGATACGCATGGTAGGCCAGTGGAAGAGCTGATGCAGTGTATGAATGCCCTTCTTATGAAATCTGAGAGCTTTGAGCCAAGGCGAATTAGCCAAGGGTTGACCATTCTGAGCCAGAAGGGGAGACCACTAGAGGTTATGCTGGTTGATGGAGAGTCCATCACAAAATCCAGCCCTGTCCCAATGGAGCCAAGGCTTAACAAATTCCCAAGAGTGCCAAATACTTTTGGCCACAAAGGAGCCCATAATTTGAATCAACTCCCTCATAACCAGAAGGGTTTGGAGACCGATTCCTTTCTAGGTGGGTCTATGAATAGGAAAACCAGACTGAATATAATGCATAAGGAGAATTTTCCAGGCTTCATACCTAGTAAGTGTGTAGATAATCCACTTGACACAGAGAGTAGTCCTTTGTCGTTGAGCGGAGAGCAAGCCAAGCCCTCCCGACTCCTTGGGGAGACAACAAAATTCCCAAGCGACCCAATGAAATCCCCTATGGGTCTCAGTAGAGGCCCATAGAAAATCGCAGAGCAGTTTCTCAAGTCTGTTGTAGGTTGCTTTAGAAGGAGCCCAATAGGAAGAATAGTAGACGTTGATGGCACCCAAGATTTTAGAGCACCCTTGGAATTTTCTAGCCAGCGAAAGAGTCTTGGTAACCCAATAGGCTAGCTTCTTCTCAACTCTGGAGAGCACGGCTTGCTAGAGCTCCCGAGGGGAAGCCTAGAAGGCAAAAGGAATGCCCAGAAATCAAAAGATTTCACCCTGACCAATCCATTTTTAGTTATAAGTTTCAAAGCACACAGGAGTGGGGAGTACTGACTCTTCAAAATTTGTATATTTGTTATATTTTCCATTCTATTCATTTATTTACTTGTTTATATGACCACCATTCAATAAAGTACGATATTTTTAATGGAGATTTTTTTTAAATTAATTTTAAAATTTTCAAGATAATAATTATTAAAATATTCATAAAATATACAATCTTTTAACATTTTCTTTTAATTGTTGTTTTAATTGTTACTCTAATATTGATATTTATGAGTTTTTTTTGCTATATATATAGATAAAATATAAAAATTGAATAAATGATGTTTTCAACATTTACTCTTAATTTATTATTTTAATCTCACAATATAAATATCATTAAATTATTAACAAAATATACAATCTAAACTACTATTTTTCAATTACCTATAAAGTATACAACTTCAACTTTAAAAAAAAAATAGATATAAGCCAAAAGATTCATAGATATTCAAATAAAATTTTATTCAACATTCATGGTTATTATTGATTAGTGTAGAATTTTGTGTGTTAGCACTTGTAATTAATCTATTTGATTATTTTGAATCTTTTAGTTTTTGGATATCATCATAATTAATAAGATATTATATATTGTAAAAGCTGAAAAAAGCTTTACATGAGAAAAAACAGTAAGAACAAATATAAAAGTCCTGCTAGAGAAGATAACAATCAACAAGGAAAACCTAGAAAGAAAGTGGACAAAGAAACAAAAGGCAGCCCCAAGAAAAATAAAGAGAGCACACCAATGAATGGTGAGAGAAACTAGGAAGCACGAAAGAAAATAGTGACAAGGAAGAAAGAGCAAAGCCACAAAATAAAAAGTGGACAAGAGCATCATGAATGATTGGTCACAAAATAATTTAGTCATGAATTTAGTTTAATTTTACAATATAATTTTTTTTTTATGTAAAAATGAAAAAATGCAATATAAAGAATACTTTTCAATTTAAATTTTAGTCTGTGATTGTTGAATTATTGAAAAAGGAACATGTACTTCTATTTAATAATTAAATAATAAATATTCTATGAATTTTAGAAAATATAATTTAGTGTAATTTTAAAATAAAATTTAAGTTTTGCAAATATTGTGTTGATTTGATTGTTTATTTGTTTTATATTAAGAACAACACAATTCAACTTAAAAAATATAAAAATAAGCATGTAAAATACTTTATGATTTTTTGAAGTTAGAATTTAATATGATTTTAGAAAATGAAATCACTTAGATGCAAAGAAATAAAAAAGGTTGATCTTATATATATTTCCATTTCTTAATTTATTTTCAAATTATAATTAATTATTGCTGAATTATTTCAAAAATAATATTTAATTTAATTTAATTATATTAAATATGCTAGAATGGTCAACCTTTATAGATATAGCACTTTACATTAAATATGCATTACAAATAATCCCTACATACAACAAATCACACCTTTAGATGTATTAGACATATACATTAGATAGGATATAGTTTTATTTAATTTATTTGTATTGAATAATTAATATAATTTAAATGATTATTTTTAAGAATACATAATAAATACTTTATAAATTTTTAAAATTAAAATTTAGTTTAATTTTAAAATTAATTCTAAGCTTTAAAAATTATTTTTTGATTTTATATGATTAATAATTCTTACCTTAATAATACTTCATTTCACATAGAAATATAATTTCTAGATTTAAACACTTATTTTTAATATATATATATACATACACACACACATTGTGGTGATTTGATTATTAATTTATAAAATGATTGGTTATTCAAATTCAAAGAACAATATAGTCTTAATTGAACTCAAAAATACAAAAGTAGGCATGCAAAATAATTTTTGATTATTTTGAAGTTAGAATTTAATGTAATTTTAGAAACTAAAATAATTTCGACACAAAGAAAAAAATTATTCTAAAATTACAATTAATAATTGTTGAATTATTTTAAAAATAAATTTTAGTGTTAATTTAATTTATTTGTAGTAATAATTACTATAATTTGAATGATTATTTCCAAAACTAGATAATAAATACTATATAAATTTTAGAAATTAAATTTAGTTTAATTTTATATTTAATTCTAAGCTTTACAAATATTGTTGTGATTTGATTAATTATTTTTTATGATTAATAATTCTAAGTTTAATAATGCTTCATTTCACATACAAATAAAATTTTAGGTTAAAATACTTATTTTTGTTTGTAATATTTTTTTATTAATGTTGAATTTATAAACTAATGTTAAGACATTAATAATTCTAACCCTAATAGTACTTAATTTCACATACGAATAAAAATATATACTAACTTTTCTTTTTTAATATATTTATCATTAATATCAAATTTATAAACTAATATAAAGAAATAAATAACCTTAACCCCAAGATTTATACTAGAACTCTAATTGAACCCTAAACCTAACCCTAATTCAACCATAACAATAGGATTTAATTACGATTAGGGTTAGAGTGAGAAAATTTAATTATGGTTAGTGTTAGGGTTAGAATTAGGGTTTAATTAGGGTTAGGGTTAGGATTCAATTATGATTATAGTTAGGGTCAAATTTATAAGCTAATATTAAGATATTCACAACTCTAACCCTAACCTAACCTTAAGCTCCATCCTAGAATGCTAATTAAACCCTAATTGAACCATAATAATAAGGTTCAATGAGATTTAAAGGGTTAGGGTTTAAGTAGGTTTATGGTTGGAATTAAGGCTCAATTACCTCGTTAGGGATAACATTTAGTTAGTGTTATGATTAAGGTCAAGTTCAAGTTATAGTTAGGGTTTACTTAGGCTTATTTTGGTTAATCTTACAATTGGGGTTTAACTAGAATGGTAATTGAACCCTAATTTAACCCCAACAACAAGGTTCAATTAGCATCAGTGTTCAGGTTCAATTATGCTTATGGTTGGAATTAGGGTTGAATTAGGGTTAGGGTAAGCATTAAATTAGTGTTATGATTAGGATCAAGTTCAAGTTACAATTAGGGTTCAATTTGGCTTATTTTAATTAATTTTACAATTAACGTTTAATTACAATTAGGTTTATGGTTCAATTAGGGTTAGGGTTAGGGTTCATTTGGATTAAGGTTCAAATACGGTTCAATTAGGATTTAATTAGGGTTAGGGTTAATGTAAATTAGGATTAAAATTATTAATCCAATATAAAACTTGGAGCTAAGGTTAGGGCTATGGTAAGTGGTGGGGTTAGACTTAAATCTCTTAAAATTTGACTATTATTCTAGAATGATTATTAAATTGGATATGTCTAAATACTTTTATAAGTTGACTAATTGTCTTCTTTTTTAATTCGATTAATCATCCCCCATACCTGGTCTTCTTCACCAAGTAGGGGATTAAGTTAAAGAGACCCATTATCGTGTATTTTTTCCATCAAAATGACAAAGGCCTTTAGTACAAAACTTATACTAGTCAATATGTTACAAAAATTTACATGATTGCCAATTCTAGTAGTACAATCCAGTACATACATTTTGTAGATGTTACTTGACTTACAAGATAGATGTGTTTCTAGAGGAGATGTAAATAAAGACAACTTTTCAATTTGTTTCAATGCCCAGTGTGGAGTATCTGGAATTTATTGTTAATTCTGAATCAGATATTGACAGATATCATTGAACTAGGATTGATACTATATTTTTGATTCATTGGCAATAATTATTGGATCTGTGTGTAAAATATGGAGATTTGTGTTTGAATACAAAGAGTTATGCCTTGTGATTTATCAACAAATTATTATTTTTGTTCATGTGATTCTTACATAAGATAATATATTTATGCATTTCTTGCAGAGTCTATTCCAATTGATCATAACAAAAAAACTTCCAATTTTGAAAAGAATATAACATAGAACCAAATAGCAGTGAAAATTCCAAACAAAAATTGTCAAGAGTGTATCTCATTTAGCTTTTATTTTATCTTTCTCTTTATATCTATGATTTCATGAAGTTTTTCTAGTCATCCAAATAAAATGTTGATGGATATGTAACACATTTAGTGCACTCATGACCTAGTTCATCATATCTAGAAGAGAGCATGCCCATCTAGAGATGACCTTAGGATTTGGTTACAAATTATCTAGAGATAGTGATGTAAAAAAAAAATCAAATGAGACAAGCAGATCTGGAAGCTAAGGGTATACACATCAATGGATTTGTTAAAAAATTAATACATTATACAAATAATAGTTCACACAGTGATGAGTCTGTAGAGTCTGTAGTATCCTAGAAACACATGAACATTGTGTGGTCACTGTGAAATAAAAAAAATAGTCCGAATCATCAATTTCTTGAATCATTATGGTTGAAGTATCTGATGTGTACACCACAATATTGTGTAAAAAATGTCACATGAAGAGTAGGTTCTTTAAGGGTAAAACATTTGCAATCGAAAGAGCAACATCAAAATTTGATCTACAAAGGATAATTTAAAGATTTTTATGGTTATTTAAAATACTAAAAAAAATTGCTTGAGAATTAGTTGTGTGAGACTCTCAACTTACAATTTATTTTGAAGGTAAGGGAGAACAACAATAACAATTAAATGTCTTTAAAACAAATTTGTTAGACAAAATGGGTAGATTTGAATTTTCATAGATCAATTTTTACATACTCTACAAGAAATATCGTAATCTTTCTTTTCAAATGAAAAAGGATTTGGAAAAATACATATATATAAATTTATAAGTATATATGTTTAACCTGTGAAAAAATACACATTGATTAAGGGTGGACTACATTTTCTCTTCCTAAAAAAGTCTTTGACATGCCAGAATATGGGCCATATACTATTGAATAGCTTTGAAATTTGAAACATAGTAGATAACATTTACTTAAGTATTAATTTCAAGTTTTAAACTATGTTTCCACAAAAAACCTATGTAGACCATAGCTACTCAAACCATAAAGAAATTCCTACAAATTTTACTCATGAAGTAGATATATTCTTGTTGTTGCAGTAGGTGTGCCAAATTTGGTTCGTGGTGATTGGCTAAAACATAGTACAATACTAATTGATCTTGGCTTAAATGTGGTAGAGGTATGACACCTTCTAACTTCCTTTTTCAAAAAAAAATTGTAAGTAAAAAATGGTTAATATATAGAAAATTAAAACTATTGTTTCCACTTTTGCAAGATCCTAGTGCTAAAAGAGAATACCAATTAGTCAGTCATGTTTCCTATGAAGAGGCTTCAAGAATAATTTCATCAATTAATCCTCTACCTTGTGGTCTTGGTCCAATGACTATTGCAATGCTTCTATCCATTACTCTACAATCAACAAAACAGGCATATGGGTTCAATTGAGGTTTTTGATGTTTAGTCGAGCCCTTTTTATATACACTTCACATTATAAGTTTTATGAGGCTTATAAATGGGTTATCTATTACTGAATGAAATAAAAATACCATTTTCTATCATAACTCATTTTTTGGAGACACTAGGCACCTATAAGAGGACTTAGGATTATATTCTTTCATTTTCATTTGTGCGTAAAACTATAACATTTAAGCAAGTTGGTTATACATGACTCTATGAGCAATGAATGTTCTAAATATCTTTTCTTTTTTAAAGAGGATTTTTTATCATATATGTTGAATGGTTAAGGAAATATTCGAACTCATTAATATTTACATAATGTTGACAACATGTAATTTGTGCTTTCTTAATGGCTTAAAAGCACAACCAAAGCATCTCAGAATTTTGAAGTGAGAAAAATTATTTTGTTATAAGGCTCATTTTCTAATGGAAGACAAAGTTGACTCTATCAATGATCAAATTCTTAAATTTAGGTGACAATTGCTTTATCTTGACTAATTTTATTTAAAACACAACAAACACAATAAATGCAAACAAAACTATTCTAAAACTTTCTGGCAGGAACTTCGCTACTCTGCAACTCTTGTCGAATTCTGGAAAATCACAAATCGGATAAAAGAAATAGAAAGGAAAACTTCCATTTAACAAGGTTTCTTTTTGATGTATGTTGCAGGAATTTGAGATTTATGTGATTTGATCACCCTTACCTAAATTGATGCAAAGATACAATTATTCATTTATTTCTTTCCTTGAGTGTTGCTACAAGGAAAATATTCACATATATATTTTGGTTTTTTATAAGTGATTGAATTAAATTTACTTAAGTGAAAAGAGAGGGGTTCACACCCTATTTGCAACTGGATGATTCATACAAAAATCAAAATGGAATTCTCACATTAAAACTACTTGCATTTATATAAAGTCTAAAAGTATTTAATTTTTTTTTTTTTTAAAAACAACTAGTTAATATAATTTAAATCAAAAGAATATGTAGAGAGGGGGGGACCCCAACCATCATGGGTGACTGTTATAGCCGACCATGGTCAGTTCAATTTTTTTATTATAAAATTTTACTTTTTTTGTTTTATATATATTTTAAATTTTATTTAATAATGTTTATTAAATATTTTGTTTATAAATATTAAATTTGATTGATATTTTTATTCTATATATAATAAATTTTATCTATATAATATTTAATCTTAAATATTATTTTTAAATTTGTAAATAAAATTTATATAAACTCTCATATATATAGATCTTTAAGTTGTAAATTTCAGAGATTCATAAATAGTGTATATTATTGAATATGTTAATATATTTGAAAAATTTAATTTTTTTATATTATATTTATTAATCATAGAGGGTTTCATATTAAATCTTTTATTATTTTTAAATTTTGAGAAAATTGTTTTCGTCTTAGGATACTAACCTAGCTAACTTTATTTAGGACATTGGTAAAATCTGATTTGACACACAAAACAATTTCCTCTTTTTTCTTTCTTTCACTAATTAGTTTTCAACATAGGTATAAACTTCTCATTAATGTCAAATGTAAGTAGTTGTTTTACTTTGGATTAGAAAAAAATAAATCTTCATCTAAATCTTGCAATCATAACATCATATTCTACTTTATCCTTTCACAATCTAGTGAAGCATTTCTTGTTTTCAAAATCCCAAATTTGTAAAACGTATTTCACACAACTAAGAGGAAACATATAATTTTTACAACAAACTCCTTATATTATTCATACATGGATTTCCTTACTCATTCCTTAAGGTTTGAAACTACAACAAGCAATGCTAAATATCACCCATTTGGGTTTACTCAACTATTTTAAAAGAAATTTGAATCATTAACCACCTACCCAATAATGATGTTTTCACAATACTCATCTCATGGAAACTTGAGCCTTCCCTATATCAAAAGGCTAGTATCTACCTTCTTGTACCTGAATTGACAAACTTCCTAATTGGTTCATACTTTAGTAGGAAAACCTAAAAAGAGTATTCAACAAAACAAAATGGCCATAAATCTCTCCTCCCAACCATAGGATTGGAATTTAATGCACCCTCAAACTCTAAGGGTCACATATCTTTCCCTTATAGACATGCCACCACTATTGACAAGGGCTCTTAAACTCTAAATAATACATAGTTACACACACATACTATAAGTATTCACCCTAACCCCTTAAATGACTATTCACATAAAGAGATATTGAAAAAATATGTAAATCCAACAAGGAAAACCCGAACACACAATTTCAACAATACCCCAAAAGAATCTAGCATTAAGTGGTAGGGTGTATGCACCAATCCGTGACACAAAGAGCATGCTACTTTTGGTTATTTACCCAAAATCACCATTTGGTGAGTGACGAATGGCTCAGATGACCAAGCCTAAGGCTTGGTATGTCAAAATTCAAATAATTTTGGTGCTCTTCACTTGGCGAGTACCAAATTTGGTGCTTGCGAAATGTGAAGCATGAGTTTTTGCAAAGCATTTTTGTGAACTCTCTCCTTTTCTCTTTCTCTACCAAGGAGACTATAAGTTGACATTTACATATGGACATTTAATTTATTATACTTTAAGTTATATTTCATGTATATAGTTTTAGGATGTTTAAGAGTGCTTTCAAATCTGCTAAAGTTATAAGGTAAATTCTAGTTTTTGGAAGATCTTATAATTTTTTAGACTTAAAGTCAAATTTTAGTAATCAAAATGTCAAATTTCAATCCTGAGGTCAAATTTCAGTAGTAAAAAATTTGTATCATCTTTCTCTCTTACTCTCTCCTTCCTCTCTACTCTCTATCTCTCCTCTCCCTCCCTCCCTCTCCCTCCCTCTCTCTCCCCTCTCTCTCTCACACCCCTCTATCTGCTACCTACCTCTCCCTCCCTCCCTCCGTCTTCTCTCTACTTCTCTCTATCTCTTCTCTCTCTCTATATATCTCTTTCCCTCTCTACTTATCTTTATCTCCCCTCTGCCTCTCTTTAGCTACCTCTCCATTTGGGTATGTGCAGGCTCATGATGGGCCAAAAAGTGGAGATATGTAAGTGATATGATGGCCCATGTTGTTGATGACTTTTTTTTTACCCAAAATTGATGAAATGAAAAGGGTTTTTAAAGGAGACTCTCAACTTTGAACCAATATAAATTATTCTTTACTTTGAATTTAATAAATAATTATTATTCATTTTCTATTTGAATTACGACTAAAGTCCTAATTGATACGATGATTAAAAAACATGTATAGATTTCAAACGGTATCACATTTTTTGAATATGAAATATGCATCACATTCTATTATTCGCATACTATAGGATTAAAAAATAAAAAATCATGAAGTTTTGACCAAGTTAAGGTGGTCAGACATACGAGTTTTTATATTTTTTAAAACTTGTAATAAAAAAATCATAATTAATTATTTGCTTGGAAAAAATACAAAAAACTATGCATCACATCGAAATTTAAGTAAAACTGCATTGAAATTTCAAATTTTCACCAAATAGATTTTTTTAAAATAAACCCAGTAGTTTAGAAACTAAATTCAATTTGTTAAAAATTCTATTCTTACATATCTTTGAAATAATATAGATAACTTATTCAAAATTTTACATCAAGTTTCCTAACTCTAATTTTTTAAATTTTCATCACCACTTAAGGTCATGTTCTTTCCATGATTATCTTGCACATACCCATCCATAAATCTATATCTCACCTATGTCTCCATCCCTACTAAACTTTCCATCTCTACTATCTATATCTCCTCTCCCTCCCTCTTCCTGCCTCTCTCTCACACACACTCTCTCTCCTCCCCCTCTTTCTCTCTCTCTCTCCTCTCTCTCTCACAATTCTCTCTCACTCCCTCTCACTCTCTCCTCTCTATCTCACCACTCTCTCTATCTCTCTCTCTCCCTTTTGTCCCTCCCTTCCCCTCTTTCTCTCTCAATTTCTCCTTTTCTCTATCTCACCATTCTCTCTCTCGGCTCTCACACCTCTATCCCACTCCTTACCTCTCCCTCCATCCCCTCTCTCTACTATATATATCTCTCCTCTCTCCTTCCCTCCCTAATTGTATTTATCTACCCTCTCCCTTTCTATACCTACCTCTCCCTCCACCACTCTCTCTCTCCATCCCTCTCTATCTAACCTATGTCTCCTTCCCTACTTATTTCCCTATCCCTTTCTCTACCTACCTATCCCTCCACCACTCTCTCTCTCTCCATCCTTCTCTATCTAACCTATGTCTCCTTCCCTACTTCTTTCCCTCTCTTTACCTACCTCTCCCTCCATCACTTTGTATCTCACCTATGTCTCCTTCCCTACTTCTTTCCCTCTCTTTACCTACCTCTCCCTCCATCACTTTGTATCTCACCTATGTCTCCATCTCCACCTATTTTCCTCTCTACTCTATATATCTCCTCTCTCTTCCTCTCCCTCTCTCCCTCCCTCTCTTCCCCCTCTTTCTCTCTCACTCTCTCCTCTCTAGCTCATAATTCTCTCTCCCTCCCTCTCACTTTCTCCCCTTTATCTCACCACACACTCTCTCTCTCTCACACACACACCTCTATCTCCCTCCCTCCATCCTTCCCTCTCTAAGTTTCTCTCTATCTCTATTCCCCTTCCCTCCCTCCCCTTTTTATATCTCTCCTCTTAGTCTCTCTCCATTTTCTCCCTCCCTCCATCTCTCCCTCCATCCTCTTTCTCTATCAATTTCTCATTTTCTCTATCTCACCATTCTCTCTCTTTCTATCTCTCATGCACACACACACACACACCTATATCTCCCTCTACCTACCTCTCTCTCACTCAATCACTCTCTATCACTCTCTCACTCTCTTCCCCCTCTATCTCTCTCACTCTTTCCTATCTATCTCAAAATTCTCTCTCTCTCCCTCTTACACTCTCTTCTCTGTCTCACCTATCCATCTCTCTCTCAACATATTACCCTCTCTCCCTCCTCTCCCTCAATCTCCCCTTCCCTCTCTACTCTCTATCTCTCTCTCCCCGTTCCCTCTCTACTCTCATTCTTTCTCCCCTTTCTCTCTCTCCCCTCTTTTTCTCTCTCACTCCTCTCACTCTCTCTCTCTCTCACACACACACACACTCCCTCTATCTCCTCCCTAACTCTCCCTCCCTCTGCTCTCCATTTCTCTCTATATTTCCTCTCTCTACTTCAACTTCCCTCTCTACCTATATTTATCTCCTATCTTTCTCTCCTTATCTACCTCTCCCTCCATCACTTTTTATCTCACCTATGTATCTCTCCCTACCTCTTTCCCTCTCTACTTTCGATCTCTCCTCTACCGCACTCTACCTATCTCTCTATGTCTCCCTTTTCCTCCCTCCCACACACCTTGCCTCTCTACTTATCTCTATCTAATCTATCCCTCTATACCTCTTTCGCTCTCCCTCCATCCCTTCTTACCTCTCAAAATATCTTCACTTTGTTTCTTCCCTCTCTACTTATCTCTTTGTCACATCTCTCTATTACATCTCTCTCCCTCTCCCTCCCTCCCCCTCTCTCTCCCCTTCCCTCTCTACTCTATCTATCTCACCTCTATCTCCCTCTCTCTCTATATCTCTCTCTCCCATTTCTCTCTCAGTCTCTCCTCCCCTCACCCTCCCTCCCTCCTCCACCCTCTTTCTCTCTTACCCTCTCCTTCCATCTCTAATTCTCTCTATCACTCTATCTCATCGGTCTCTCTCCCCATCTATCCCTTCTTCCATGTATATTATCTATATCCACCTCTCTCTATCTATCTCTATCTCTATAGTTGTATCTGTCTCTATCTTCCTTCCTCCCACTCACATTGCCTCTCTACTTCTCTCTATCTAACCTATCCCTCTATACCTATTTTTCTCTCCCTCCCTCCCCCCTCTCTACTTCTTTCTATCACATCCCTATATCACATCTCTTTTTCACCTCTCTCTATCACTTTTCCCTTCATCTCTCTCTCCTTGCCTATCTACTCTATCTCAACTCTCTCTCCCTTAGCCTCTTTCTCTCTCACTCTCTCCTTCTCACTCTCCCATATTTCTCTCTCTCCTTTCCTCTCTACTTATCTTTATCTTGCCATTATCTCTCTCTCTCTCCTCACTCTCTCTCCTCCCCCCTCTATCTCTCCCCCTTTATCTCTCTACTTATCTCTTTCACATATAGATCTCTCTAACTTCTCCATCCTTCTCTCTCTCCTTTACTCTCTACTCTCCCCCTCTACATATATATCCCTACCTCTCCCTCCCTCCCCCCCCTTGTCTTTCCCTCCCCCTCTTTATCTCTCACTCTCTTCCTCTCTCTTGCCTATTTTTCTCACTCTCTCCTCCCCTCTCTACTTATATTTATCTCATTTTTCTCTCTCTATCTCTCCCTTTTTCCCCTCCACTTCTTTTTATTACATCTCTCTATCACTTCTATCTCTCTCACTTCTACCTGCTTCCCTCTCTCTCTCTAATCTCTATATCTCACCTCTCTAGAGGAATGGAGATGTAAAGAGGGATAGTTGAGATAGATTATAGAGAGGGTGGGAGAGAGAGAGGGGAGTAAGGGAGAGGTAAAGAGGGATAGTTGAGATAAATAGGAGAGATAGAGGTAGGTAGAGAAAGGATGAGGAGAGAAAGAAAGAGGGAGGGAAAGATAGTGATGGAGAGAGGTAGGTAGAGAGAGGGAAGGGAGATAGAGATAAGTAGAGAGGGAAGGAGAGGTAGGGAGGGATTTAGAGGGAGGTGACATAGAGAGAGAAGAGGGGGAGGGATATATGCAGGGAGAGATAGGTGAGATAGAGTGAAAGAGAGTAGAGAGGGAAGGGAAGAGAGAGAGTGATAGAGAGGTAAGGAGGAAGGTAGAGATATTTAGAGGCAAGGAGAGAGGGAGGGAGGGAGGGAGGGAGGGAGAGAAAAAGAGGTATATAGAGGTAGGTTAGATAGAGAGAATTAGAGAGAGAGATAGAGAGAGAGGAGGAAAAGGTAGGGAGAGAGTTCATATAGAGAGGGAAGGAGAGAGATAGAGAGAGAGGGAAGCTAGGGAGAAAAAGAGTTGGGATAGAGAGAGTAGAGAGGGAAGGATAGAGAAAGAGAGAGAGGTGATGGAGAGAGAAGTAGAGAGGGAAGAAGGTGGAGAGATTGAGAGAAGGAAGGAGGGATGGATAAAGAAAGAGGTTGTTGGAATATACTTGTCATTGATATGAAAAGGGAAAATCATGCAAGGGAGATTGTTGGCATGATGAAAGAATATCAAAAATGAAATGGAGTTGCTCATGCAAGCAAGGATTCTAACATTAATGGAAAGTGTCATTGATGTTAAGGGGATATGGTTAGTAGTGAATATGGGAGAATGGGTAGAGGTTGTTGGTGAATGTATATGCTACAATGTTGTCATGAAGTTGCATAGAGTCTCTTGTACAAGAAAGGAGGAAACAAGCTACAAATTTGATGTGGGTTTTTTGAGAGCATTCAAGTGATATGCTCTACAGGTCAAGAGACTAAAGGATGTGCCCAAATCTAATTTATTATTCTCTTGGGTGATTCTATGGTTTACAGATAAACCTAGATACATTTATAGTAATGGTGTCCTCAAAATGTTCTATTTTGATGTTTCCTTGTGTTTGGGAATTGTAGGGAGCTTAAGTAATGACTTAATCCATTATGTTCATCTCATAAATAACCCCTCAAATATTGGCAATCAGTTGACTAGGTTTTAGTTTCACATCAACATGACAATGCATGATCGCCAGATCGAGGAGTTAAGAAATTTAAGAACTCCAAGACTTGTTTAAGGATTTTAAAGAACTAGTTAATTAGCGATGGAACAATGAGTTTATCTTTGTTGTCGACATGTTGCAAGTTTTCAAAACTTCACAACCTCTGACTAGAGGTTATAAGTTTAGATTTTTGGTGACTTAGTGATGTGTGATAGGTGAGTATAATGTCGATGGTGGGACCAGATAGTGGAAGATGATGTATTCCATGAATTTTAGATAGTGGTGAATATTAGATATTGGATGAGGAAGATCGGACAGTGGCCACATACCCTACTAAGATTTCAATGGGGCCTGATCAAGACCCATGGGGTCTGCAGGGAATGATAGAGATTAAACAAGGTAGACCAAACAATGCATGATGTATGAATGGTGGGACCTACGAAGGTGGACTACAAAGTTAGTGGAAGGTGGTTTCACATTGATAGGTGGAACTAGCCTACATACCCCACTAAGAATTTAGTGGGACCCGATCAAGACCCATAGGGCTAGCGAGGAATGGTGAAGATTGATCCTTGCAGATTAGACAATGCTTGTTGTAGAGTCTGGTGGGACCAGACTAAGGGAAAGGTGATGATGATGAAGGATGACACATGGTAGAAAACAATATTGGATGGTGACATCATCATGGGTTCTCATTAGTGTTACATTGGTGTATCGATAGGACTTTGAACTTGTCTCTTGGATGGAGTGATAGGCTATGTGGGCTTGATAGTAATGAAAGTATTCAAAAGGTGAATAGATCATGACACATGGAAAAAATTTAGTAGTTGATTTTTCGTTTTTGTTGCAAATCAACAATTCATGGTTAAACGATTATATATGTGATCGATGGTGGAGATCAAGTGGTAAAGATTTGATGGAAATGAGTGACATGATGAATAACCCTAAGATCGATGATGGTGATTTGAATGAATGCTTATCTAAGGGTTACAGTTGAAAGTCATGATGACAGTCTAATTGAAGCTAATTGAATGACTATGTTTTAAAGGCTTGAAGATGAACAAAGGATCATGGGATCATTGCATGAACAGAAGATTGACGACCTAGATACAAAGATAAATATCTATAAAAACTATGATATTGTGCACAAGGGTTTTGATTGGTAACTGGCATAAAGGAAGGAGTTAATTGGTCCAGCTACACATGTGACCAATCTTAGTGAATATTTGATCAGCTAAGCGACATCACAACTTGCAAGGAAGACGATGAGTTGAATTAGATCATACAATCTAAGGAACTCATTTAATACGTATCTGATTCTAAGGTTTCACAAGTTGTCATTCTTAACAAATTCTCTATATCCAAATTAAATGTTGTGAGGCTCAATGTAGAGGTCATGTAATGAAGGTTTTTATAAAACCCAAATAGGTGATCGAGATCAGAATTGGATCATATAATATTGAGAATGCATTTAAGGTATTCTAGGTTTAGGGTTTTGTAGGTTTTTTGGTTTAGTAGATTCAGTGAATCCGTATAGTGTGTGTGTGTGGCTAGAGTTAAAGGAAGCTTGCTGATGAATTTACTATGTGAAGACAACCATAAAATTAATTTGGAGATGATCTAGATGGTGGAGAGAATCTCGAGGCAAAGATAGAAAATCAGTGGAGAAAGAAGACAATTTGATATTGTTAAAATTTTACATCATTTGAGTAAGTTAGTGTGATAGAGTGAGTTTGCAAGAAAGAGAGAGTGAATTTCAGTAGATAGTGAATGCATTTTTGAATTCCTATACAATAATCCATAACATCCTCTAGGTGTTTGCATTCATCGTGAAGAGAGTGTACAGTGTAGCAAGATAGAACAATGATTTTTTATGTGTAGAGAAGAGTGCAATGCAGAAAAGAGTAGTGAGGTGTAGAGTGTGTGTGTTGCTGAGAGTACAACTACAATAGTAGAGTGTGAGTTGTATTAAGTGCAGCAATGTACTGAATGTAATTATGCATGATCAGGTTTTGTAGAGCCAAGTCTTATGCTTATATGAGATTGTAATTTTGTAGAGGAACTTGTTTCCTCATTTGTACTGAGTTGGTTCTCAAATTAGGGGATTGGTGTGTCCTTGGACTTGATGCTCCTAAATCAGGGAGTTAGTGCTTCCTTGGGTTGGTGTCCTAAAATATTGTAATATGTTTTATTTGTGATGTTGGATTCGAGTAGTAGACTCAAGAAGCATTTTTCATTGTGGTTTTTACCATCCTGGGTTTTCCATGTATATCTAGTGTTATGAGCTTATGTGTGAGTGTGTGTTTATCTCTCTATATGTTTAGTTAATTTTCATGTTAAGGGCTTAATGAATTATTCTGCATAAAGTACTCAGAGCTAAAAGAGATAATTTGTACAAAGTTTTTGAGGGCTAAGTTTTTGTATCTACTGATTCACCCCCCCCTCAGTATATTTTTATGTTCCAAAAAAGGTATATAGGGATAGGTAGGTAGAGAAAATTAGAGAGTGAAAGTTGGTGGAAGAGAGAGAGAGGATGAGGAGAGATAGAAAGAGGGAAGGAGAGATGGAGGGATAGGTAGGGATAATGAAAGAGGGAGAAGTGAGAGAGATTAGAGAGAGGATGAAGGTGGAGATATTGGTAGAGGGAAGGAGGGAGGGAGGGAGAGAGAAAGATGTTGAAATGCACAAGACAACTAAGACGGGGGGTGAATTAGTTGTATCAAATTTTTTTACCTTAAACTTAATATTTTCTCCCTAAATTCACTCTATTATTTTAAGTGTAAACATGAAGTGAAAATAACAAAAAGAAAACACCAGAGACACCAAATTTTTTTGGAAAACCCAATGAGGGGAAAACCATGGCGAGGATTAACTGACAATATAGTAGTAATGCAATACTAGATACAAAGACTCACTACTAGAGGTCTCATTGCCAAGATATAGAGGCTCACTTTCGAAATGCAAGGGTTCACTGCCTTGAAAGGACTCACTACCCAAAAACGAGGCTCACTACCTATAGAGAAAAAAAACATATAAATAAAGATCCACCACTAGGGTTCCACACATTCGCAGCCTGATCAAAAGATTTTGTATGCCATCAACTCACTGCTTTCAAGAAGCTAACACCTTAAAGTACAATTGCCTTAATTCACTCTTCCACTCTCTAATTTTCACAGTTGTTCACACAATTCACCCACTTGTTCGATTCATGGATGGATGGACATCAAATTTTCTTCAACTTGATTTTCTTTTTATACCATCTTCAACCTTAGGAACATTCTCTAAGGTTGACTATGCAATTTCATTTACAAATTTAGACTAGGTCGGCTATCTAACAATCTCTTGGAGGATAATAATGAGAGAGGACCAATAACATATTTAATTTAGGACCCAAACAACATCTTGGATCACAAACACACTTTCTTAGGATGATGCAAATGCATAATATAAAGTGTAGACACCAGGACAACCAAACCTAATGAAAACTCTAATGATATTTGAAGTACACACATCTCCAAAAATATAGTCACATTTGGATCACTCCACACAATTCACTAGATATTTTACCATCTCCGATAACACCTTAGGTACATCCATAGTGGTTGCAACAAAATTTATTCACAGAAAGAACTTCATCAATCCAACTAGACTGATCAGTAAAACACATAAGCTTTGGAGCAGGTCTTTTAGAGCACCAAATCACAAGCAAGTTTTTCAAAACATAGGAATCATCACAAAGAATCACCTCCTAGATCCGTAAGATCTTAAACTAGATATCAAAATACTATAAAGCCAAAAAAATTCTCCCAATTGACAAATAGAAAGTTCTACCAAACCATTTCACATGTTGGTGAACACGTCTTCTACTTGTCATCAACTCATAAGCTAAAAATCATTATATAAAATCCATTGGATCTTATAAACATACTTATAGATCCACATATGAATAGGATCAAAATAACTTGAGGAAAACACAACTACAACATCATAAATATAGTTGTGTGTACTCTAAGCACTTCTATAGTATCTCAACTATAGAAATACCATCTTTACACAACATGAAGTATATTGACATTAATGACAACATTAATGAAAAAATCATCTAACACATCCAAACTTGCAACAATCTCCCGCTTTTCCATTGATGACAACACATGATGTGAAAAACCATCAAAGACAGCTTACATGATTTTTATAAGTGACAACCTACCAAGCATAAATTTTTCACATGATTCTCTCTCTCTCTCTCCCCCTTTGACATCAATGTGAAAGGAAATTATTTCCATATAAATATATGTTCACTCCTCAGGAGTAGAATCACATCACATACTGCAACAATGCACTTCTCTACTTCCCCTAAGGAGTAGACCTCCATCATTAGTCAAAAACAAAAGAAGTTTGTGAATGCACTAGAATTATGTACCTCTATGCACACTTCGTTCAAGGAAGGAGGGGTATTAACCCCTAAAATCCCTTCGAGTTACTCAAAATTATCCTTAGGAATGGCCTTAATGAATATGTCTGCAACTTGTTCCTTGGTAGGTACATATTCAAGTCTAACTTCATTCTTCAATAATTTCTCCCTCAAGATGTGATACTTGATAGATATGTGCTTTATTCTAGAATGCATCACTAGATTCTTTGGAATTTTTATAGCGCTTCTATTGTCATAAAATATAGAAATAGGTTCATCACTTACCAAACTGTAATGTCACAAAATTGCACCTAGCGGGAATTCCACATTTTTGCATCTTGCCTAGAATATATGAAACCTTTGAAACATTAATGAAAAAATCCCATGAGTCAGAATTTCATGATCTTGGCCCCATGAGGACACGTGGAAAAATGAAAGAAGTTTGACAAGGCGTTTCTTGAGAATCTAGGCCTTGGATGCTGGTGTAGCACACAAACGTCCGGGCAACACGCTAGCATCTTGGTTGTTTGAGTTTGAAATGGAAATTATAGAACCCTAACCCCTAGAACATGTTTCCTAGTGGTTAGATCTCAGATGAAAAACCTCTATGCCACCCTTGCATGCTTGAAAACCCCCTTTTTGGCTCTCATTTTGGGGTTGGAAGTCATCAGTTGAAGCACTATCACTACTTTCTCTAGTCTTGGGTAAACCCCATCCTTGAATAGAAACATCTTATATAGGTGAAGCCATATTGGACTAAGGTCCCTCTAGCAGCTACCAGCTATCAAGTGGCTACAACTCTCACGTAAGCACATAGCCAGCACCCATGTGCTCCAGAAGAGGGTCTTGACCCATGGGTAATTTTCTCTCTCCCTATTGCCCTTTCTTACTAGATTATTTACTACTTTGTGGTGTGGTCTCTACTCCGAAGTGGGTTTTTCTTTCACCATGTACCTCATTTACTTTCGTTACACTCTTTTCCAACCCTGGCTGTCTCTGGAGGTGGGAACACCAAAATAGGGGTCTGACTGAGGCAGACCCTTATACAACCCCCAACATTTTCCCTTCAATATTTTATGTGAAGGTTATGAAGTGAAGTTTGGAGGAAATATTTGAACACACGATAAACAATAATCTTATTTCATGTTCCTTTATATTTTTCCTTAGATTCTGTCTTTCTATTGGTCATTTGGCCTCACACGCTTTTTGACTCAAGCCCAAAAGTGAGACTCAATTTTACGCACTTGAGCTCCTAAGTTCCTCGCAGCTTAGGATGCCAACATGTCTTTTCGATGAGAATGGACTGCATTGGCATCCTAAAACTGCACTGATGTCTTTTGGTTGAGAGCTCTCTAGCCAAAGGTATAAATCTCAAAGTCTTATTCTCTTGGGGCCTGAGATTAATTTCCTACCTTCCTTCACAATTCTATCTATTCATTCAAGTTGATGTGTATAAGGTTAGTTCGTTCCCTGGTGATATCTTGAGAAGAAAGAGGCTCGTGAGCAGCAAATCCCTCTTATATCACATTTTGGTGAACCCAATGTGAATCGTTAGATTCATTTTCATAATGTCACATGTTTATAATAACCCCTTTTCTGAAAAATATTTCAATATGTTGGAAGATGCTTTATATGATTTCTTAGAATCACTCTCCCCTATTTTTAAATCTTCTAAACAAACTCGTTCCTCACCAGTTGAGGAGTCAGTAAATAACATTGTGGTCTTTGTGGCTCCTCCAAGCCTTAAGAAACCCGTCATTTATGTGACCCTAGCTAAGCCATCCCCTAGGGAGGACTATTCTATCTATGGTATCTCATCTCAATGTGATTCATTGAACCTATATTTGAGGTTCATGAAAGGTAATGACTCTGCTTCTTATAATGTTGTCAGGAATACATATAATATAGGGAGAAATAAACAATACTTGGAACAACAATCTTTTGTTCCTAGATCACAACTAGTTCAAATTCCTACTTCTTTACCACCGTCTCAACCTAGCCTTCCTTCAACTCCTAAAACCACGATCAAAGCACCACGTGATTATGATCTCATTGAGAAACTTCATGTTACTCCTACCAAGATCTCACTTTGGGACTTGCTTTAGACCACTCTGGTTTATCAAGAGATGTTGCAAGAAGCTTTACAAAAGATCCTCTTGCCTGCCTCTACTAGGCCTATAGACATTGATGTGTTGATGTCACATATTCGATAAAATTCATCAAATATTATGTTCCACCCACAAGAAATCCCGCCTCCAAACATGCAAAAACAAGAAGAGCCTTTGATGATTATAGTTAGTGTTAACAGAATCGGTACTAGGCATACCCTCACTGACACTGGTTTAGCTCTCAATTTTTGCGATACAGAGCTATTGCCTAAAATCAAAGTTGATTCATCTTCTTTAGTAGCTTCTTCCTTGCATATTTGTGGGTTCGATAACAATAGCCACCAAGCTCTAGGTATAGTGATGTTGCCCTTGAAGATTGGCCTTTTTACCTTATTGATGTTGGTTAATGTGATACATGGCCTTTTACCATACAATATTATTTTAGGGAGACCTTGGATCCATGCTCTGGGTGAGACAATTTCTACTCTAGATCATTCTTTGAATTTTTTTGCTCACAATCAGGTGGTTATAATTAAAGTAGCCCCAGAGGTGGTGCACCTTTGTTTACTGGCCACCGTTGGTCATAATTCAGCCACATACACTCTCAAGAATTGTATTCCATCCTTAACCATTTTATGCTATGGAATGTTATTCATCGATACCCTATGTGAAATTCATTCCCTAAGTGAGTATCAACCAAGATGAACCACCTAAAGTAGAAGACCCTAAGTTTCCACCATATTCTCATTCATCATCCCAATTGAGTTCTATTTTAGGTGATGATTGGGGCTCCTTGAAATTCATTGATTTCTTCATAGCGGAGTATAAGGGAGACCCCCCTAGTATTGAATTCCTAGATTCTGCTAACATGAGGATAGGTGACCCACCCACTAAGGAAGAGAAGTGTGATCCTGTCAATGAGATCACTCCTCCCCTTGCTTGGGAGAGTGACCCTACTCTTGCAAAGGAGGTTAATGTTTGTGAACCGAGTAAATGAAGTGGGACCACTCCAGGAGAAAGGCCTAGGATGCATCAAGCAAGGAATCCAAATCCCTATCCAGTTTAAGCAATGAAAATTTTATTTGGGTCTGGGATGCTCTATTGAACAGTCTAAACAAAAACATTGGTGGTCAATGTTAATATGATTTCAATCGAGCCATTAATTTTAGCCCATCTTGAGTTGATATAAGAAAGGGGACATGTCAAGAAGCTTCCTTTGGATTTTTTCTCTTCAGAGGAAGAATTAGGGGAATTTTTGGGTGCTTACTCTTCAATTTCTCCTTATCATCAAAAGAAATGATTCCCGTATCACTTGCATAAACAAGTATACTTTGGAGAATCTGTCTTAAGCATCGATGAGGAAGACCCCCTATCAAACGTCAATGATGATGTTTTAATATCTCATTTCGAAGACCACAGCCCTCTCCTCAAAAGATATATTTTCCTAGTTCTTATGGATCCTAAGTCTTAAGAAAAGGTAATGAAGATTGGAAAGTGTCTCTCTTCCGAAGAAGTAGATGAACACTCCGATCTTTGGCATACTCACCTTGATATCTTCACTTGGACATATGAGGATATTCCTAGTATTGATGAATCCATAGTGGTCCATAATATCATCCTATGTCCCAACGCCAAGCTGGTTAAGTAGAAAATTCAAAAGATCAATCCTAGGGTAGCTTTGATGGTCAAGACTGAGATAGAAAAGCTGCTGAAAGTACGCATGCATTATCCATCCAATTGACTACTGTCCTTGGATTTTGATCATAGTTGTTGTTAGAAAACCTAACACGTGAATTTTTATATGCATTGAATTTTGAGACCTTAATAAGGATTCTCTTAAAGATGATTTTTCGTTACCTAATATAGACATGATTTTGGACTCGACTGTAGGCCATGCGTTATTATCTTTTATGGATGGCTTCTCAGGTTATAATCAAATCCATATTAACTCGGACGATCACTACAATATAGCCTTCACTACCCCTTGGGTTAATTTCTATTATGTGGTCATACCTTTTGGTTTGAATAATGCAAGAGCAACCAACCAACGAGCAATGACCCTAATATTTCTTGATTTCATTCATAAAATCTTAGAGAACGATGTTGATGACATCTTGGAGAAATATATAAATCATCAAGACCATGTGAAAAACCTTCATCTTATCTTTAAGAGACTTCAAATATACATGATGAGACTCAACCCCCATAAGTGTGTCTTTGGTGTGGATGTTGGAAAGCTTCTTGGGTTTATTGTCTCTAACCGTGAAATTGAGGTTGACACAAATAAGATTGATGCTATTGTTAACATGCCTCCACCAAGGAAAATTTTTGAGTTGCAAAGTTTACAAGGGAAGATTCAAGCAATTTGTAGATTCATATCTTAGTTAGTTGATCGGACCCTCCATTTCACTCACTTATTGAAGAAGGATGTTCACTTCATATGGGATGAAGAGTGTCAGAAATCCTTTGAATCAATCAAAGCTTATTTGACCAATCCTTTTGTATTGATGTCGGCTATACAAGATAGACCTTTCCTACTTTACCTTGCTACATCACCATATGCTTTGGCTGCTTTGCTAGCTTAGTACGATGATGCAGGAAGAGAGAGAGTAGTCTACTACATTAGCCGCGTCCTTGTCAATTATGAAACCTATTATTCAACCTTGGAGAAGCAATGCCTTACTCTCGTATTCACTACGCAAAAGTTGAGGCACTACCTCCTTCATGTTGAAATGCATTTGGTAGTTAAAAAAAATCTCTTAAGATACTTGTTCTCTAGCGGTGACCTTGCTGGGAGATTAGCAAAATGGGTTATGTTTCTCTTTATGTTCGATATAAAATTTGTCACTTAGAAATGAATAAAGGGCCAAGCGTTTGCTGATCAATTAGTACATGCTCCCTCATCCTACTCTTTTCTTGGATAGATTTATTTCCAGATGAAAACATTTTCACAATTAACTATGATCACGAGTGGAAGATATACTTTGATGGATCGAGGTTTTGGACTAGTTTTGGAGCAGGTGTGGTCTTATATTCCCTGAAGGAAAACTAGTCCCTCTATCCTTTTGATTAGATTTTCCTTGCACCAATAATATTGTTAAGTACAAAGCTCTCATTATTGGCTTATGAGTCATGATTGCACTAAAGATTAAACATCTCCATATATTAGGTGACTTTGAACTCATTGTGAACAAGATTATGGGAACTTATTAGGCTAAACAAAGTAGATTATCTTGATACCGAGACCTTGCTTTTTCATTGCTTAATCAGTTCTCCTCTTCCATAATAAACATCCCTAGAAGATAAAATAGACATGTTGATGCCATGGTCAGTGCTGCTTCCTTGGTACCTTCAGAAGAAGATATGAAAGAATATCACTTTGTGGTTCAGGTTGTGTGGACCCCAACACTTTTTTATCAGCCCAAACCTAGGTCTTTGGCTTGTTTCTACGCAGACTTGTGAGATTATTTATCTAGTATCTAATGTTACTTAAAGATTGGAAACTTTCCCAATGATGCGACAAAAAATTATCACAGTCATGTACACAAGATTTCAACACCTTATATCATTTAATCTGAGGTTCTTTATTTAAAATATTATAATGGTTTGTTGTTATGGTGTCTCACTAAGGAATAAATACCCCTCACCCTTAAAGAGGTCCACTTAGGTTCTGGGGGTGGACTTTTTGGTGGTAAAACCCTAGCAAGAAATCTAATACACATGGGGTACTACTGGCAAAGAATGGGACATGATTCCTTAAATTTTTTCAAGAAGCGCCTTCAATGTCAACAACATAGTTGTCTTATCCATGATCCTACTTAGGAGTTAAAAAATCAAACTTCTTCTTAGCCATTTGCTAAATGGGGGTTGTACATCATAGGGAAAATATCACCCCTTTCTTCCAAAGGACATGATTTTATCATCACTGCTATAGATTATTTCATGAAATTGGTGGAGACCATTCCGCTCTGATCCAAAAATGTTGAGACTAGCTATAGCTTCCTCATGAATAATATCATTTCTCATTTTGGATTACCCGCTACACTAGTTTTTGATATTGGCACACCATTCAAGAACAAGGAATGAAATAAATTCTTGGAGAAATTTCATATTCGACATAGGTTTTCTACACCATATTATCCACAATCCAATGGTCAAGCAAAAGCTTGTTATAAAACTCTTGAACTCATCCTTTATAAAATAGTTAACATGGTAAGGATTGGTATATTCAATTAACATATGCCTTATGGTATTATCACACAAGTGTCTATATGGTGATGGGAAGAATGCCTTAGAACCTTGTGCATGGCACTAAAGCTATCATGCCTTTGGAGTTAGAAATTTTGTCCTTACGAGTTTATCTTAGGGGGTTAATTAATGATGAAACCTACTAAGCTAACTGCTTGCATCAGCTAGAGATGTTCAACAAGCACTAAATTCAGGCCCTCAATCATCTTAAAGCTTATCAGTGGTCGTTATCAAGAAAATATAATCAGGGTTTTCTTCCTAGGACCTTTAAGCTAGGAGACCCGGTTCTATGTGAAAATCAACAAAATTTAAATGTGCCACTTGATCAGAAAGGGAAGTTTAGTCCTAACTGGTTAGGTCCTTACATCATGATTTCTATGTATAGTTTGGGTGCCTATGGATTATCGTCTATGGATGGAATACCTTCAGAAGAACTTGTTAATGCAATGCATCTTCATCGACATTATGCATAGTATTCTAATGTGTCACATGTGTGGTGTTCTCCCTAAAAGGTAGTAATACTACAAATACTAACATTGTTCATTTTCACATTATGAATTTTTTTGAGTTTATGACATGACCATATGTGTGTGTAAAATAAAAAACATACATACATCTGTCTCACTATGCTATGTATCCATACATCACATTACATCTTTTAGAAAAAGTAATTAGATCATCGTTGTATTTAATTAACATGTAAGAAAATGTGTTTATTAAATTATGATTAGCATCTAACAATAAAATCCAGATAAGGAAATAACATCCATAGCATGAACATACATGAAAAAGGAGAACATACACATAAGTAAAGCCATGATACTAAAACCAATGTATATATATATATGTCCAATGTATGAATCAAAAGTCATGTACATGTATTGGGCCACTGCTATAAAGAATGAGTGGCTACCAAATATATTTCTATATAAAATATCTAAAAGAGTATATGTATATATGTATCCAACTACAAAAGTGATATACAAAAGAGGGACTCCTATCCCTACAGAGCATGGGTCCCTGAACCCTCCAGCTCTAGTGCTCTTGGAGGAGGCTGCATGGTAGCCTGTGAATGAGATTGATGTGAATGTGACATAGATGTGGCTACGTGCATCCCTCTCAGCTACCCCTATAGTGAACATATGCCCATCTTCTCCTGCACCAGCTCCTGCTATAGCCCCTGGGAATTTTCTAGGATCACAACTATTGGCTGCATGTCGAGCTCATCAATGCAGCTCTAAAAAGTATCACATGCCACCTCGGTGGAATCAACCCTCCTCACTACCGCATATAACTTGATGAGCACCATCTGCAACACCCTTGATAGTTGATCATGCTATCCTCGCATGGTCATCAGCTCTAGAAAAAATTGTATGACCTCCACACCCTACTCATCATATGTAGTCCTCAAGCACGCTATCGACTCAAAAGTGGGGGCATGCCTCTCTGTTGATGCTAGTCGATAGGCATCAAGAACTGTCCCATAGATCGACACAACATGGGCCACCTCTGAAATACAGTCAACTATAAGCTCAATCCATCCCTATGCATCCTATGCAGCCACAGAAAGATAAACAAGAATCAATATCACATGGCATATATAGATATATCATAAGGAAAAAGATAAAAACCATAAACATCTAAATAATGTAATATATATATACTTAGATCGATTGGCTTCCATGTGCGATTGGGGTGTGGGTCGACGCTAAGTCTTGCATAGTCGATATCGGCGGCCAACCCTAGTGACGGTAGAGTTTTCATGCCTGGGGTAGTAGAAATAGGAGGCGCTGATAAGATGGGGGTAGCTATGGGAGGATTTGATCTCCTTACCGCCTTAGCCTTGTAGGCATCACCTCTTTCTCTATGCTTCCCTATTGGTAGCCTCTCCTCTTGTCCTACAGGGGAAGGTGGGGAAATTCCTCCTATTAGTTTGGTTCCCCTCTTGGGGTACCCTCGCCAAAAACTGGAGCAGGATGATGCCTCTCCCACCACCACACAAAATCTACTACCACCCCAACATTATCTGTTGCCGCGATGGTTGGAAGATTATGATCAGGTGCATTTTTCATCTAAGGGTATGATTTTCGTGATGGTGTGGCGAGGGTGATCTCCCACCCTCGCTACACTACGGTGTGCCCTAGTGTAAGTGGAAATGTCTGGTGGTATGGTTTGAATACTGCCATGTTGTTGCATGACTTGAATCCAGTAGTAAGGGATAATTACAAAATCATGACGAACAATCAAAAATCGGTCCCACTCTAGGTTCCTCTAGAACATGTCATCATCGACTCTCCTAAAGTATCTATAGGGTCTTCACCTAGCCTCTCCCATAGCAACAGTTTCAAACTATAGCCACCAACACTATAAATCTATGAAGCACCACTAACTAGTCATGTCGTACTAGTGGGCTATGGGAGCATGATATGACCGTCACTGGGGAAAACTAACTGGCTGAGTGTACATGATGTGGGAAAAGAACCAAACTTGAAAAAGTGTGCATGTTGTGAGGATGTGGTACTTATAGTGCACATACCACTTGAGCTCTTGGTAAAGCTGCACCAGTATGCTATGCCCCTAGGAAAAAATAGTCCAAAGCTTTACCATCTCTCTGATATTATGGATGAGGCCCTCATGAAGGTGTGAGCCTCAGCTGTCTATGGTGATATAGAAGGCAACTATAACAACCATCACATGATATAGAAATGGTGCCATGGTCCTCACCTAGTCATACTAATGCGTATAGATATTACTTGTGTCCTCACTGCTATATGTCCTCCCATGCAGTAGAGGACTCCCTCGCTCTCCTCCCGCATCGATAAGGTGTGATCTATGAACACTCACCACCCATAGATAGGTAGCCTAAGGATCCAATAGACATCCTTGAGAGTAATACTAATCTCTCCACAAGGTAGTTGGAAAGATACATAGTGGATTCCCACCACTCCATGAGAGTGGTGAGGATCCTCTTGTGGTATCACATCTTTGGCATGGTGAACATATGCCAGATACTGACCTGCTAGATGTATGATCTCATCCTAAGAAATGTGGTCCCTCTCCTCGTGGACTAGTCAAAATGCTCACCCTTTGGGATGATTTGGATCTCTGGGTACTCCTGCATTAAAAAGAAACAAATTCTAAGTGAGACACATCATCAAAACAAGAAAAAATGTTGAAGATGGATGTGCAGTGTGCAGATGTCTATGCACCGTGTATGTGTCCCAAACCGCCATGGTCACCCAAAGGACACCAATACATCCTCAAGATGATAACATGAACCTGAGACTACAACACTTGTCACAGACGACATCGCATATCGAGGACATGGGTGTGAAAATTGGACGTCTATGCACCTCTCCAAATAAAAATATGCACAAAAATGAGAAAATTGCATAAAAAATGAGGTTTAGAAACCTACCTAGTCCACTCATGGCCCTCGATGATGTCCTTGTGCAAATTCTCCAGTCTCGGTGCCTCATACTCTCTCTTGCTCGACATTTTGATAAAAATTTCCTCACAAAATTCAACAATCTTCCCACAATGAATAATTAAAATGGCCCTTATAGGGGCCCACCTAGGTATATATAGGCCCATCGGGGCCCATTTTTCCTAGAGCTTGTGGCTCCCTGATTTCTCCTAACTTTACCCCACCATGCTAGGGGAAAAATTAGGAGGGGGCATATAGTCACCTCTTGACCATATTTTTCCTCTGAATCAATTACTTTTCCTGATTATTCTTCTCTCTGTGGTAGTTTCTTCCAATTTTTCAAAGCTAACTAATTTTTTTTAGTTTTTCAAGATACAAATTTGAATAATTTTTTCGCGATCATTGTGTTACTTTTTGTTGAGCTCAGAAGCTAGGGGCATCCTTAGCATTGGTTCACTTGAACTTGGTGACCTCTGCAATCCCTTTCTCTTGGCACGCAATTCTATAAAAGTCAAAATTTGGGTGAAATTTTTCTTCTCTACTTTAGTGAGGCTGATTTTTTTCAAAAATCAAGCCCACTTAAGTGGGGGAAAAATGTAATGTCATAGAATTGCACCTAGGGTCAACTCCACATTTTCTCATCTTTCCTAGCATTTATGACACCTTTGAAACATTAATGAAAAAATCCCATGAGTCAAAATTTCGTGATCCTGACCCCATGAGAACACATGGTGAAATGATAGAAGCCTAAAAAGGCATTTCCCAAAAATCTAGGCCTAGGACACCTACGTGGTGCGCTAGCATCCTATTTCTTTTTTGAGTTATAAATAGTGAATCTAGAACTCTGACCCCTATGACACATGTCTTGGCAGTTATATCTCAGATGAAATAGCTATGTGCCACCCTTGCACGCTTGAAAACTCCCTTTTTGGCTCTCGTTTTGGGGTTGGAAGTCATCAGTTGAACAGCTCTCACTACTTTCTCTAGTCTTGGGGAAACCCCATCCTTGAATAGAAGCATCTTATATAGGTGAATCCATGCCAGACTGAGGTCCCTCCACCTACTACCAACTCTCAAATAGCTACAACTCTCATGTAAGCACATAGCAATGCACCTGTGTGCTTTGGAAGAAGTTATTGACCCACAAGTAATGCTCTCTCTTCCTATCACTCTTTCTTACTAGAAAATTTAATACTTTGAGGTGCGGTCTCTACTCAAAAGAGAGTTTTTATTTCACCACATACCTCATTTACTTTCATTACACTCTTTTCCAACCATGGATATTCATGGAGGTGGGAACACCAAAACAAGGGTCTAACTAAGGTAGACTCCTATTTAGCCCCCAACATTTTCCCTTTGATATTTTGTGTGCAAGTTATGATGTGAAGTTTGGAGCAAAGATTCAAATGCGAGATAAACAACAATCTTATTTCAAGTTCCTTTATGCTTTTCCTTAGATTTTAGCCTTATGTTGGTCATTTAGCCTCACATTATTTTCAACCCAAGCCTAGAAGTGAGATTCAATTTTACCGGCTTGATCTCCTAAGTTCCTCGCGACTTAGGACACTAGCACGTATTTTAGATGAGAACATGTTGCACTGGAATCCTAAAACCACGCTGATGTCTTTTGGTCGAGATTCTCCAGCCAGAGGTAGAAATCCTTAAGTCTTATTCTCTTGGGGCTTGAGATTACTTTCCTACCTTCCTTCATAGTTCTATCTATTCATTAAAGTTGAGGTGTATAAGGGCAATTCGTTCCCTGGTGATCTCTTGAGAAGAAAGAGACCTGTGAGCAACCAATCCCTCTTATATCACACATAACTATGTCCATCAAGGTCCCTTTCATCCAAAGTACCTATGTACAATAGGATGCTACTCCAATATACTCTTTTTTTGTTGTGGATAAAGAAATCAAATCATATTTTTGCTCAACCATGAAACTAATCTGCTTCCAAGGAAGAATGCACCACCACTTGTACTCTTCTATTCATCTACACAACCAACCCAATCTGCACCAGTGTAGGCATTCAGAGTGAAATTAGTTTCCTTTGGATACCATAGCTCATAATCTGGAGTTCCTTTAAGATATCTGAATATCCTCTTTATAGATATAACATGTGCTTCCTTAGGTTTTACTTGAAATATTGCAACTAAACATATTGTATGCATGAAATTAGGTCTACTATCAGTAAGATATAAGAGTCCTCCAATCATAGATTTTTACATGCTCTGATCAACTTTAATAGATTCATCATTTTTTCTCAGCTTACATCCATTTACCATAGGGGTATAAACTAGTTTGGAGTCATCCATTCCAAACTTCTTTAAAAATTCCTTAACATACTTGGATTGTGAAATGAATATCCCTTTGTCAGTTTGGTTTACTTAAAGTCCAAGGACGAAATTAAATTCACCAATCATAGACATTCAAATTATTTTTACATCTCTTCAACAAACATCTTACAAATACCTTCATTTCCACCAAAGATGATGTCATTAGCATAGACCACAACTATCAATATCTTGTTGTTCTCAACCTTCAAGTAAAGATTTCTATCTGCGGACCCTTTTCTAAATCCTTGCTTTGTCAAGTATTTATCTAGTCTTGCATACCAAGCTCTAGGACTTGTTTAAGTCCATATAATGCCCTTTTTAATTTACAAACCATGTCTAATTTGTCAGATAGCTAAAAACCTTCTAATTACTCCATATACACTTTTTCTTCCAATTCTCCATTTAGAAATGCAGACTTGACATCCATCTAATATACTTTGAAGTCTATATAAGTTGAAAATGCCAAGAACATCCGAATGGCCTCCATTCTTGCTAGAGGTGTAAAATTTTCTTCAAAATCTATTCCTTCAACCTATGAATATCTTTTGCATAAAACTCTTGCTTTATTTCTTACAAATTCACCATCTTCATTTAGCTTGTTTCTGAAAACCCATTTAGAAATAATTACATTCTTATTTGTAGGTCTAGAGACTAGTTCCCATGTCTCGCTCTTCTCTGTATGTTGTAATTCCTCTTTCATTGATCTAACCCAACTTTCATCATCACATATTTCATTTATAGTCTTGGGTTCTATCTTAGAAAGTAAACACAAGTTTACCTCAACCACTTTTCTTCCTGTCTTCACTCCTTCACTTTTGTCTCCAATTAAATCCTTTCCTCTAGATGATTTATCTTAACATATTTAGGAGTCTTGGGTGTAGGTTCTAGAATCTCTTCTATTTCATTACTTTGTTCTTTCTCTTCCTTTTCTTCTTCTTGTATTTGCACACAAATAGGATTTAATAATAGGATTTTTACCAGTCCACATCTCATAAGGGGTTTTAGTGTTGCTACCTTTGATCTTAACTCTATTAAGAATGTAAACAATGGTCTGGATTGGTTCTCTCCAATAAACATTAGGAACATTTCCTTCTTTCATCATGGTTTTAGCAACCTCTTGAATAGTCTAGTTCTTTCTTTCTACAACTCCATTCTGCTAAGGGGTTATTGGAGCAAAATAATGTCTTTTTATACCATCCTCTTCATAGAATGCATTGAACTCACTAGATGTAAATTCTCCACCTCTATTAAACCTTAAGCATTTGATTTTCAGATTTGCTTCATTTTCTACTCTTGCCTTAAATACTTTGAATCCATCAAGAGCCTAAGATGTTTCTCTAAGAAATGTAACCCATGTCATCCTAGAGTAATCATCAATTATGAGCATGAAGTAACTGACATCACTTAGGCTTCCTATTCTTGTAGGACCACATAGGTCTATATCGATTAATTTTAGTATTTTGGTAGATGATTGATCCTTTCCTTTAAAATAGTTCCTTGTTTATTTTACCATCTAACAACTTCCAGAGATTGAATTTGAAGGCTTTGTGATTCTAGGAAAATCTCTAATAGCTTCCCTAGAACTGATCCTGATTAGATTATCAAAATTCTCATGTACCATCCTCTGATGCTATAGCCAACTCTCATTAATTTGAGAAACAAAGAACTAACCATCTCCACCTTTAAGCTAATATATATTTCCATGAGTTCTTCTTCTAGCTACTACCAGAGTTCCAAATTCTTTTTTGATATCACACATGTTATCCTAAAAAATAAGCTTAAAATGTTTGTTGCACAGTTTTCCAAAACTTAAAAGATTATGCCTTAAACCCTTTACATAGTAAACATCATTAGTATTATGTTTTCCATCAAAAATAGTTATTCCTTTTCTAACAATATTTGCACTAGAGTTATCTCCAAAAATGACTATACCTCCATCATACTTCTCAAGTTTAGTAAACTTACTCTTATCTCCAGTCATATGATTTGAACATCTGCTATCAATTACCCAGAAGTCTTCATCCTGTCTAGCATGAAAAGAAATTACCAAAGTACATTATGTTTCACCCTTCTAGATTTTCGGACCAGATTCATTTGCATATCTCCCATGATTAGTAGATATAGATTTACTTTCCAAGGTTAGAAACAAACATTCATCTTTATCTTCCTTAAAGTTAGATTCATCATAAAAAAATTCCTGTATCTTCTTTAACATAGTATAATTTCTTGAACTTCCTATCATTTTTATCCTTGTGATTGTTATTATTATCCTTATTCTTCTTTTGTGTAGCTCTATTAGGACATCTTGATGCATAATGACCAATATTTCCACAACTGAAACACTTAAAGGGTAACTTACCTTTGTCTTTTCCAATACCTTTCTTTAATCTCCTTGTGAAATTTTCTTCCAAGTCGTCTGAATCTTCATCATCCAAGTCATCTTCTATTTTTATTTCTTTAAAGGTTGTTTTGGTATTCTCCTTATCTCATGCAAATTTTCTCCCCTAGAATGCAGTCAAGACACCAAATAGATGTTCCTTAGTAAATGTCTTCAAATGATACTATTCTTCAAGTACAGATACTTTGTCACTGTAATTTTTTAGTAAGGTCATCAAGATATTTTCAATTATATATTTATATGACATGGTACCAACTTGATTCTTGATAATTGCTGCTATAAGTTCAACTCTTTGATAGTAACTTGAAATGTCTTCTCCCTCTTCCATTCTCAAGCTCTCAAATTTTCTCTTAGCAATTAGTTTGCTTGACAATTCTACTCTATCATTCCCTTCATAAATGTCTTTCAACTTTGTCCATACTTCATGATCAGTAGGTGGAGAAATAATTTTTTTTTCTTTTAGTTTAAGATAAAGCATTGAAGATACATACCTTCCTCTTTCATTCTCTTCAAAGGCTACAACCTCACCAATAGAGGAAGGATCAGTTGTTGATATCACATATTTTTTCTCTACAACTTTCCAGGTGTTGAAATTTAGTGAAATCAGATAACTCCACATCCGCTCTTTCTAATCACTCTAATCAACTCCATCAAAAATAGGAATCAAAAACTTGTGCACCATATGATCTACCTCAAGCAGTTAATTTTTTCTCTAAGGAACCATATCTCTGATAAAAATTATTGAAATGCACAAGATAGCTAAGAGGGGGGATGAATCAATTGTATCAAATAGCTTTACTTTAAACTTAATATTTTCTCCCTAGCTTCAATTTGTTATTTTAAGTGTAAACATGAAATGCAGATAACATAAACAAAACACCAGAGACACCAGATTTACGTGGAAAAAATAATGAGGGAAAAACCATAGTAAGGATTAACTCACAATATAGTAGTAATGCAATACTGGATATAAAGGCTCACTGCCAGGGGGTTCACTACCTAGATACAAAGGCTCACTACCTTGAAAGGACTTACTATCCAGAAAGGAGTATCACTACCTATAGAAAAGAAAAAAGATATAAATGAAGATCCACCACTAGGGTTCCACACATTTGCAACCTGATCAAAAGATTTTAGATGCCATTAGCTCACTACTTTTAGGAATCTAACACCTTAAAGTACTATTTCCTTAATTCGCTCTTCCACACTTTGCTTTTCGCACTTGTCCACAAACCTCACTCACTTGTTCGAATCATGGATGAATGGATATCAAATTCACTACAGCTTGATTTGATTTTATACCATCTTCAACCTCAAGAACATTCTCTAAGGTTGACCAGCTATACAATTTCATTTACAAATTCAAACTAGGTCAGCTACTCAACATTCTCATGGTGGATAAGAATGAGAGAGGACCAATTACATATTTAATTTAGGGCCCAAACAACATCTTGGATCATGCACACATTTTCTTAGGATTATGCAAACACATAATATAATGTGTAGACACTAGGTCAGCCAAACCTAATGAAAACACCAATGATCTTTGAAGTACACACATCTCCAAGAAGATAATCACACGTGGATCATTCAACACACTTCATCAAAAAATTTACCATCTCTAAGAACACCTTAGGTATATCCAATGTGATTGCAACAAACATTATTCACAAAGAGCAGTTCATCAGTCCAACTGGATCAATCAACAAAACATAAAAGCTCTACATTAGGTCTTCTAGAGTACCAAATCACAAGCAAGTTGTTTAGAGCATAGGAATCATCAGAAAGATTCATCTCCTAGATCCGCAAGATTTGAAACTAGATATCAGAAGACTATGGAGCCAAAACATTTCTCCTAGTCCACAAATAGAAAGTTATGACAAACCAATTCACACATCTTCTAGTCGTTTTCAACTCAGAAGCTAAAACTTAGTATATGTGATCCATTGAAGCTTATAAATGTACTTATAGATCGACATAGGTATAGGATCAATATAGAGAAAATGTAGAGCACGATACCAAAGCACATTCAGAACACGGTTCAACACTACTTTAATTATTTCTCAAATTTTCTCAAAAGCACTTGTGAAAAACACAACTACAACTTCTTAAATATAGCTCCATGTACTCTAAGCACTTGTACAATATCTCGACTATACAAATACCATTTTTACACAACATGAATTATGTTGACATCAATGACAATATTAATGACAAAACCATCAAACACATCCATACTTGCAACAAAAAAGGTATATAGGGATAGGTTAGATAAAGAGAAGTAGAGAGAGAAAGTTGGTGGAAGAGAGAAAAATGAGGGAGGGAGAGGTAAAGAGGGATATTTGAGATGGATAGAAGGAGAGAGAGGTAGGTAGAGAGAGGGAGACGGGAGATAGAAAGAGAGGGAAGGAGAGATAGAGAGAGAAATGGAGAGAGAAGAAGGTAGAGAGACTAAGAGAGATGAAGGAGGGAGGGATAAAGAAATACATATAGAGGGATAGGTGGGTAGAGAGAACTAGAGAGGGAAGGAAAGATAGAAATTAGAGAGAAACATAGAGAGGGAGGGGGAGATAAAGATAAGTATAGAGGGAAGGATAGAGGAATAAAGAGGTAGGGAGGGACAAAGAGAGAGGGTTAGAGAGGTGAGAGAGAGATGTAGGGATAGGTAGGGAGAGAGAAAAATAGAGGTGAGATAGAGAGAAAGAGAGTAGATAGGGAGAGATAGGTAGAGAGAGGGTTGAGATAGAGAGATTGAGAGAGAGAGAGAGGAATATAGATATAAGGAGAGAGTTGAGATAAAGAGAGAGTATAGAGGGAAGGGAGGGAGAAGTGAGAGAGTAGAGTGAGAAGGAGGAAGGTAGGGACATTGAGAGAGGAGGGAGGGAGGGAGAAAGAGTGAAATATAGAGGGATATGTAGGTAGAGAGAAGAAGGGGGAGATAGAGAGGAGTAGAGATGGAAGGAGAGATAGGGAATGGGAGAGAGGTGAAAGAGAGAGAGGAAGGAGGGATAGGTAGGTAGAGAGAGAGGGGGGAGAGGTAAGGATAGGTAGGGAGGGAGGGAGAGAAGTTATATAGAAAGAGAGAGAGGAGGGGGAAGGGATGGGTAGGGAGAGAGGTGAGATAGAAAGAGAGTAGAGGGAAGGAGAGGTAGGGAGGGGGGAGAGAGGTGAGAGAGAAAAGGGATAGAGGAGGGAGGGATAGGTAGGTAGATATAGAGAATGGGAAAGAGGTCAGGATAGGTAGGGAGGGATGGAGAGAGAGGAGGGAGGGAGGGGTAGGTAGGGAGAGATAGGTGAGATAGATATAGAGTAGAGAGGGAAGGAATGAGAGTGAGGGAGAAGTGAGAGATAAGTAGAGAGGTAAGGTGGAAGGTAGAGAGATTAAGAGGGGAAGGAGGGAGAGAGAGAGAAAGAGGTAGATAGAAATAAGTTAGATAGAGGGAAGTAGAGAGAAAACGTTGGTGGAAGAGAGGGAGAGAGAGAGAGAGAGAGAGTTAGGAGGGGGATGGGAGAGGGGAAGAGGGGAAGAATGGGAAAGAGAGGGAGAGAGGGAAAGAGAGGGGGAGAGAGAGAGGGGGGGGAGAAAGAGGGGGGGAGGGAGAGGTAGGGAGAGAGTTCAGATAGAGAGAGGGAGGGATGAAGAAATGAAAGAGAGCAGATAGAGGAGGAAGGTGGAGAGAGGGAGAGAGGGAAAGAGGGAGGGAGAGAGGGAGAGAGAAAGAGGTATAGAGGGATATGTAGGTAGAGAGAATTAGAGAGGGAAGGAGAGATGGAGGGATAGGTAAGGATGGAGAGAGAGAAAGACAAGAGAGATAGGTAGAGAGAGGGAGGGGGAGATAGAGAGAAGTAGAGAGGTAAGGATAGATGTAGGGAGAGGTAAGGATAGAGGGAGAGATATGGATGGATAGATAAAGTTGAGAGACATATTAATAGAGAGAGGTAGGTAGAGAGGGAAGAAATGTAGGGAAAGGTAGGGATAGATATACATGGAGAGAAAAGGTGAAAGAGAGTAATAGAGAGAGGTGGGTAGAGAGAGGGAGGGGAGATAGAGAGAAGCATGGAGGGAAGGAGAGGTAGGGAGGGAGGGCTACGTAGGGAGATAAATGTGTGATAGAGAGAAAGAGAGTAGAGAGAGAAAAGGGGAGAGAGAGAGAGGTAAGAAGGAAGGTAGAGACATTGAGAGAGCGAAGGAGGTAGGGAGGTAGGGAGAGAGAAATAAGTATATGGGTAGGTTAGATAGATAGTAGATTAGAGAAAGTCGGTGGATGTAAGAGACAGAGGAGTGAGGGAAATGTAAATAGGGATAGTTGAGATATAAGGAAAGAGAGAGAGAAGTAGGGAGAGAGAGGGAAAGGAGAGATAGAAAGAGGTGGGAGGAAGAGAGAGATGAGAGATAGGAAGATGGGGGAGGGAGGGAGAGGGAGAGATAGAGATATTGATAGAGATAAAGGTGGGGAGGGAGAGATTTGTGATAGATAGAGTAGAGAGGGAAGGAGAGATCTAGATAGAGAGAGGTAATAAAGAGACACAATAGAGAGAAGTTGAGAGGGAAGAAGGTGGAGATATTTGAGAGAGGTAATGAGGGAGGGAGAAAGAATGATTTATAGAGCGATATGTAGGTAGAGAGAAGTAGACAGGGAAGGAGAGATGGAGGGAGAGTTAGGTAAGGATGGAGAAAGAGGTGAGAGATAAGTATAGGAGAGAGAGAGGTAGGGATGGAGAGAGAGGTGAGAGAGAAGCAGAGAGAGGTAGGTAGAGAGAGGGACGAGAGATGAAGAGAAGTATAGAGGGAAGGAGAGAGGGGGGGAGATGTAGGGAGGGAGGGAGAGAGAGGTGATAGAGAGAGGGATGGATATGTAGGGAGATAGGTGAGATAGAGAGAAAGAGATTAGAGAGGGAAGGAGAGAGAGAGAGAGATAAGTGATAGAGATATGTGATAGAGAGAGAGATGTGAGATAGAGAGTATAGATAGATATATATAGAGATAGAAGAAAATTTAAGAGAGATAGAGAGATGTAGAGAGTGAAGAAGGGAGGATGATATATATTAGAGAGGGAAGGATCGAGAGAGAGAGAGATGGAGATAGTGAGAGATAGAGGTATAGAGCATAAGAGATGAAAATTAATGAAAGAGAGAAAGATGATACAACTTTCTTATTACTAGAATTTGACCTCTTGATTACTTGAATTTGATTTGCTAATTACTAAAACTTGACTATTTGAATATTATAAGATCTTCCAAAACTAGAATTTGTATTATAACTCAAAGATATTTGAAATCAGTCTTAAACATCTTGAGACTATTTACATGAAATTTAACTTCAAGTGTAAGAAAGTAAATGTCCATATGTAAATGTAAACTTATAATTTTTAAATGTTTATTTCATGTATATAGTTTCCTTAGCAGAGAGAGAAAGATAAAGTGAAAAACAAAAGAGTTCACAAAATAATATTCGACAAAATCATGCACTTCATTTCATGAGCACTAAATTTTGCGCTCACCAAATGAGATGCTTTAGGAAGTACCAACCCAAAGGGTTGGATTTTTCCTTGGGCATCCTACCCAAAGGGTTGCATGACCATTTGATGCTATGTATGTGATTTTCTCAAGAGGGTGCCAAATTTACACATATTTTTGGCCATGCTAACTCTCATTTGCACATCTTTTCATGCAAGTTTATAAAAAAATGTGATGACGTTAGGCTCTATCTTATCTATCTAAATGTAATATCACAAAATTGCATGTAGGGGAAATTTCACATTTTAGCACTTTTCCTACCATTTATGACAAGAGCCTCATGGGTTAAAATTTTGTAATTCTAACTCCATGTTGTCCAATGGTGAAGCAATAGTAGTTTGTCAACTTGTTTCCTGAAAACTAGTGTTTTTGATGCCTACCCGATGCACGAACGTCTCCATGTTGCACTAGCATCTTGGTAATTTTCTTAGTTTGAAATGGGGAATCTCAGATCTTGGCTCTAGACTATGTCTTTGTAGTCAGGTTCTATGGTGTAACAACCCTTTCCACCCTTGCATGCAACAAAACTCCCTTTGGCTCTCATTTTTGGGGGTTCCTCTCACTCAATCATCTCTCTTCTCAACTTCACTTCACTTATTAGCTTCTTCTACTCTTGGAAATAAAATTTCTACAAGTGAATCTCTATCGAATTGAGGTCCCACCAATAGCCAAATCTCTCTAGCAAGATTTCAATGTGGTATCCATGTGTTCAAGAGAGGGTCGAGGTCTATTGTTAATGCTCTCTTACTCTCACCTATTTGTGAATAGATTAGATCTCTTTGTTTATTTACTACTTAGTGGTGTGAGTTCTCCTCTTGAAGTGGGGATTGTTTTTACCACTTCCTTTTCTCTATTTTCATTACTCACTTTATCTATCTAGTTGTCTATGGAGGTAGGGACACCAAAATGGGGGTTTGACTATGGTAAGCCCTAAAACAACCCCAACATTTATCCCTATTTGTCTTGTGAATAGGTTTTCGAAGAGAGCTCATAGGAAGGATTCAAACGATTGGTTGTTTATAAGTCCTCTTTTAGCTCTCCATGTGTTTTATCTCGTTTTTCATTCCTACTTTGTTATTTTATTAAATAGATCTTGGATCTATGCTAGATAGTGAAGTTTGTAGTCTTCATGTTTAAGTCTTTAGTTTTTTGTTGTTGAGAATGCTAGCATGTCCTTTGAACTCTAGTGTGTCGCATTGGAATCTGTATTCTATGCTTTAGTCTTTTTGCTAAGACCTCTTCCTTTGAAGATAGAAATCTAGAAACTTTTCTCTATCAGATCCTAAAGCAGTGTTTCATGATAATTATTTTGTGTATAATTTCTTTTCAATTTCTTCATTCATCTAAAATTGAGGTGGTTAAGGGCAGTTCAATCCATAGGATTCTCTTGAGAATGAAGAGACTCATGAGCAGTGAATCACCTTTTTCTCACATTTTGGTGAACTTGATGTGAACATGTCAAATCTTTTTCTCCAATGTTTTAGTGTTTATGATAATGCATTCAAATAAGGAATATTTTGATAAGTTGGGTGATGCTCTTGATGATTTCTTAGATGAATCTTCCTCTAGGTGTAGATCTACCTACTCAAATTACTACTTATTTACCACCTCCCAAACCAAGTCTTCTTTCAGCACCTAAACCTAAAACTAAAGTACCCGAAGATTAGGATCTTATTGAGCAACTTTGTGTTACTCTGACTAATATCTCATTTTGGGATTTTCTATGGAATGCTTTGGTTTATCAAGGAATGTGTCATGAAGCTTTGCAAAAAATCATCTTGCTTGCCTCCACTAGTCCAATGGATGTTAATATGTTGATCACTCATATTTGTGTGGATTCACCAAATATCACATTCTCTCTGCGTGAACTTCCACCCTCAGATGTGCAAAAGCAAGTGGGTCCTTTAATTATTATAGTTAATGTTAATACTATTAGTATTATATGAACCCTCGTTGATATTGATTACACTCTCAACGTTTGTGGTATAGATGTACTACCTAAGATTATAGTTGATTCTTATTCTTTACCCACTTCTTTGTATATTCATGGGTTTGATAATGTTAGCCAATAGGTTGTAGGCATGATAATATTTCCTTTACAGTTAGGTCTCATTACCTTACCCACCTGGGTTAATGTTATTTTTGTCCCCTCACATTACAACCTTCTTCTGGGGAGACCTTGGATTCATATTATGGGTGTGCTAACCTTAACTCTACACCGTTCTCTAAAGTTTTCTGCAAATAATTGAGTGTTTACAGTCAAAGCTGGCCCAGAAGCTATGCACCTTTGTTAACTAGTGGTTGTGGGTCAAGCTTTGATTGTCTCCACTCTTAAAGAATTGTATTCAATCTCTAACTTACGATGTGATTAAATGTTCTCTAGTGATACCCTCTATGGAGGTTATCCCCGAACTGAATACTACTAAAGAAGAACAACCTAAAGCAGAATATACTAACTCCTCCTCGTATACTTATTCTTCTAAATCAAATGAATTCCTTGGTGATGATTGGGGATCCTTAGAATTCTCTGAATTATTCATTGGGCAATATAAAGTGAATCCCTCTCATCTAAAACTTCTGATAACCTTGAATACCCCTGATAATGAACCAGATAAAACTCTCATTCAAAATGAAATTTGTGATCCTATGTAGGAAGCCAACCATTCCACTACCAAGGAAGATAATCTTGCTCCCAATAAAGAGGTTAATTTTTATGAATCGGATAATGGAGATGGTTGTGGTCTTGAATATGCATTTGATGTCCATTAGTGGAACGATGATCTCTATGTGGAACCGATGCCTTCTAAAGTTTTACAAATGCGCTATGGTTTTGGATATAGACTGGCTTCTTAATATGGCTGTGGGTGAAAAGGAATTGGGTTTATTGAGCAATGAATTCAGGCCCCTATCTAGTTTAAGCCTCATAAGCACTATTTTGGATTGGTATACTCTATTGAACAATCTAAGAAAAAATATTGGTGGAGTGTTAACATGATTTTTGTTGAACCTCTTAACCTTGTCCATCTTGGATTGATATAAGATGGGGTAGAGGTCCGGGAAGTCCATTTTTTCTCCTTGGATGAAGCACTAGTGGAATTCTTAGGTGCCTACTCCTTTGTCTCCTTTTCACCATAACAAATGATTCCCTTATTGCTTTAGAAAACATACATATTTTGGAGAATTTATCCTAAATGTTGATGTGGAGGACCCTCTAACTAATATTAAAAAGGTTGTTCCAATACCACATCTTGAAGACCATAGTGCCCCCCCTTAAGGGGGATACTACTATGGTCTTTATGAATTGTAAATCTTTTGAAAAGGTTATTTAAATTGGGAAGTTCCTTTCTTCTGAGGAAGCTAGGGAGCACTCTCACCTTCTGCATTCTCATCCTGATATCTTTGCTTGGTCATATGAGGAAATGCTTTGTATTTATGAGTGTATAGTGGCTCAAAATATTGTTTTATGCCTCGATTACAAGCTTATTAAGGAAAATTTCTGAAAGATCAATCCCAAGGTCGCATTTTTGGTGAAGACCGAGATAAAAAAGTTGTTAAAAGTAGGCTTTATCCATCCAATTGACTACTCACCTTGGATCTCAAATATTTTTTTTGTTAGTAAACCTAATGGCCATACTCATATATGTATTGACTTTTGTGATCTTAACAAGGCCTTTCTTAAGGATGAATTTTTGTTACCTAATATTGATGTGATTGTAGATTCAACCATGGGCCATGCCTTGCTATCTTTCATGGATGGCTTCTTGGGCTACAACCATAATCATATTAATCTAGAAGATCGATATAAGAAAACCTTCACTACCCCTTGGGCTACCTTATGTTATGTGGTCATGTTGTTTAGGTTAAAGAATGCAGGAGTGACTTAATAACATGAAATGACTTTAATATTTCATGAATTCATTCATAAAATTATAGAAGACTACATTGATGACATTTTAATAAAATCCATAACCCGTCAAGATCACGTAGGGAACCTTCATATTATTTTTGAAATCCTTCGACTCTATAATATGAAGCAAAATCCTCTTAAGCGTGTCTTCGACGTAGGTGTATGATTTTTTTTGGGATTCATAGTTTCTCATCATGGAATTGAAGTTGACACAAATAAGATTGATGCAATTGTTAACATGCATCCACCTTGGAACATTACTGAGTTGCAAAGTCTACTAGGGAAAATCCAAGAAATTGAAAGATTCATATCTCAATTGGCTGATTGTACCCTTCCTTTCACTTGGTTGTTGAAGAAGGAATTTTTCTTTATATGGGATGAAGAATTCTAGAAAAAAATTGAATCAATAAAAACCTATTTGGTCAATCCTCTTGTATTAATGTCGGCTATTCAGGATAAGCTCTTTTTGCTTTACCTTGTTGCATCATCGTACACTTTGGTAGCCCTGCTCACTCAATATGATGATGTTAGGAAAGAAAGATTGGTCTACTACATCAGATGTGTCCTGGTTGAATATGAAACTCATTATTCTGCCATGGTGAATTAATGTCTTGCTCTCATCTTTACAATGTAGAAGATAAGGCACTACCTTCTTCATGTTGAAACACATGTTATTGTGCAAAGTGATTTTCTGAAACATTTGTTGTCTACTGACAACCTTGCTAAGAGTTTAGTGAAGTGGGTAATGTTTCTTTTTGAGTTTGACATAAAGTTTATTACTCGAAAATCAATAAAAGTTCAAATTTTTGCTGAACTAGAAAATTCTCCCTCCCCTCGTTGCTTCTCGGGTTTGGATTTATTTCTTGATGAGAATATTTTTGTATTGATCATGACCTTGTGTGGAAGATGTATTTCGATGGGTGGAGATGTCAGACTAGCTCCAGAGCAAGCATAGTTCTAATCTTGCTTGAGAATAATTCCTTACCTCTCTCCTTTGATTGGACTTCCCTTGCATGAACAACATCACTGAGTATGAAGCCCTTATTGTTGGCTTGTGTGTTGTGATTGCACTAAAGATAGAACATATATGTATAAATGGTAATTATGAACTTATTGTGAATCAATTTATGAGAACCTATCAGGCTAAACAAAGTTGTCTTAGTATCGAGACCTTTCTTTTTCTTTGCTTAATAAATTATCCTCCTTCACAATATGTAGTGTCCCTAGGAGAGAAATATGACATGCGGATTCCATGGGAAGTGTCAGCCCTTGGTACCTTCGGATGAAGATACAAAATAATACTACTTTGTGGTTCAGGTCCTTTGATCTCCTATTGTTTTCAATCAACCTGAATTTGATGATTGTGTGTGATCTCACATAGACTCGGGAGAATAGTTTTCTAAAATATACAACTATCTGAAGACTATAATTTTTCTTGATGATGCAACAAAACATGATCACAATCATATAGGAAATATTTTATTCTATTACATTATTTTATCAAATTTCCTTTATCAAAAATATTGAATGGCTTGCTTCTTTGATGTCTCACTAAAGTGGAAATACCCCTTTCCCTTAAGGAAGGCCACTCGGGTTCTAGAGGTGGAAACTTTGGCGGTAAATCCTTGGTGTGAAAATTGATCCACATGGAGTACTTTTAGAAAATGATCGAGCAAGAGACCTTTCATTTTGTTAAGTGCCTACAATGTCAACAACACAGTCATCTTATTCACACTCTTGCACAAGAGTTAAAATATGAGACCTCTCCTTGGCCTTTTCAAAAATGGGGTTGGATATTATTGAAAAGATATCACCTTCCTCTTCTAAAGGACACATTTTTATTATCACTACTACATATTATTTCATGAAGTGGGTCAAAGTTGATCTACTTTGATTTATAAATGCTGAAGCCATTTGTAGCTTTCTTCTAAACATAATCATTGCTCACTTCGGGTTTCCTTCTACACTTGTCTTTGACAATGGTACATCATTCAAGAAAAAGGAAGTAAATTAGTTCCTAGAGAAGTTCCACATTCAACATAGGTTTTCTACACCATATTATCCTCAGTCTAATGGCCAAGTAAAAAATTCTAATAAGACTCTTGATCTCATTCTTTGCAAAATAGTAAACAAACATGGTAAGGACTGGCATATTCAATTAACATACTCTTTGTGAACCTATTACACTAGTGTTCATATGACGATGAGATTAACACCCTATAATCTCATATATGGTGTCAAAGCTCTCATGCCTTTAGAATTGGAAATTTCATCTTTATAGGCTTCACTTAAAGGGTTCATTGATGATAAGACTTGTTGAGCTAATCATTTAAATTAGCTAGAGATGCTTGATGAGCACCACTTGCATGCCCTCGACCATCTTAAAGGTTATCAATGATCATTATCTAGAGAATATAATAAGAATGTATTCCCTAGAACTCTCAAGGTGGGTGATCTAGTTCTCTATGTTAGAGAAATGTAAATGCGTTGCATGATCAAAGAGGAAAATTTAGTCCTAATTGGTTAAGCCTTAGATTGTAATCTTTGTGTATGGTTTTGGAGCATATGGATTATCATCTATGGATGAAACACCTCTAAAATAACCTGTAAATTTAATGCATCTTTGTCTATACTATGCGTAGTGTCTTTGTTTCATATGTGCAATGTTCACTCTTCAAAGGTTGTAACATTGTGTATGTTTACATTCCTTCATTAACACATTATGATTTTTTTTTGTGTCATGTTGCAACCATGTGTTCATGAGAGATACATACATACATGTGTTTGATTATGCTATGTAACATCTAATATAAAAAATACATCTATACATATAAAGTACATAGCATCAACATACATAAAGTAAGGGGCATACACATCACATAAAGAATACCATAAAATCGAAATAAATATCTCATGTATATATATAAATATCAGTTTCATTTACATGTATAATGCCACTATCATAAAAAAAAGTGGCTGCTATATATATGTATCAATTTCTATACATAAAATTTTATATAAAAAATATATGATGTGGCTACAAAACTGATGTACAAAAGAGGCTCTTTACACCCTAGGCATATGACTCTTAGAGCCCTCTAGCTCTAGTTGTAACTACTCTGGGGTTGAAGCTACATAGTCGAGATAGATTGGGTGTGATGTGATCATGAGACAAACATCATTGTGTGCATCCAATTGATCTCTCCCTGGAGGGAGGCTATCTACATGCAAGCCTAGATGAGCTCTTGCTACAAACTCTAGTCACCTTCTAGGATCACCATTGTTGGCTACCCTATGAGGTCATCAAGTTGTCTTTGTAGGGAATCATGTGCCTACTCAGCACCATCAAACCTCGTCATGGCTGCATCTCACTCTTCTAGGGTCATCCACAACTCCCCCAACAATTGATCTTGCTACCTTCAGAGTGTGGTAACATCTATGATCCTCTACACAATCTCAACCTACCCCTCCATGTAGGTACTCCTACCCCTCCTCGTAGGAACTCCTTACAAGGGCTATTGACTCAAATAGGTGGGTGTGACACATTATTGAAGTTAGTTGTTAGGATTCTAGGACCACCCCTAGATAGGCATAGGTAGGAGACACCTCTGATATGCACAAGGTATAAAACCTAATCCATCCCTGTATATCCACTACAACCACAAAGAAAAATGTATATCAATACCACAAGATGTATAGATACAAAAACTAAAATCATAATATACATATACATGAGATGAAAATTGAAAGCACTATAATGAAATGGCATAATGTGACTACTATACCTAGATCCCCTGCTTGCCAATATGTATTAGGTGGAGGAGGGGCACTAGGCCCCACATTTTCAGCATTAGGAGCTACTTCAGATGCTTCCATGACTACTTCTAGGATGAGGGGTGATGTTGGTGTCGTCAATGAGATCAAGATAGCTACCAAGGAGAGGACATCCTTCATCACTACCTTGGCCTCAGCGATTCCGCTCTGGCCTCCTCAGCCTACTGTTGCTACTCCTATTGAGCCTCCTGCTACTATTGCTCCTCATCTCCCCCACCGCCTCGATCCCTCTATCTCTAACTTGGTGGTTGTAGTGGAACGCCTCTATAGGATAGGACCCCCCATGGGGACATCTACCAAAAACACTGGTGTTGGACGGTGTTCCACCCACCACACTAGAAAGTCCCTCATCATGTCGGCATTATCTGTTGTGCCCATCACAAGCAGATCTTTATCATCATATTTGTCATGCAAAAGGACAACATCTGTAATGGTGGGACATAGATGGTCTCCCATCCATGAATCTCTTTGAATAGCTTAGGTGTATGTGGGAATGATAAGGGGATAATGGTTTGAATACGACCATGCTACCACATAACCTGGCTCTACTAGTATGGCATAATAGAAAAATATATGCGACCCAAAATGACATGGTCACGTTGTAGGCTATAAAGGAGCCTACCATCATCAACCCACCAAAACAACCAGTGGGGTCTCCATCTAATTCGATCAACAACCAATTTATCAAACTATAGTCACCAAAACTATATATCTCTTTGATGCCACTATTGTAATATCTCATATTAGTGAGCCATGGGCACTATATAATCCTACACTCAAGGATAACCCATTGGTCTCATGTAGGTTATATGTATAAAATCCCACACCTATAGTAGAGTGCATGTGGCGAGACTTTGGTACTTATAATGGATGTACCACTTGAGCTCCTAATAGAGATGTGCAAGCATGCTACACCCCCATGCAAACACCATTTGATGCTCCACCATCTCTTGAATAGTATGGATGAGGCCCTCATGTAGGTGAGATCCTCGCCCATGTATGGTCACTTGAGTGGCCACAGTGACCACCATGACTTAGTGCAATAGGGGTGCAATGCTCTAGGGCTACTCGAACCATCAAGTGTAAATGTGCCCAATCTTGTCCCCACCATCAGTCTGGTTGGAGTAGTATTAGACATTCTTGATTTCTCTCGTGTTTAGTGCATATCATCTAGTCCCACTAACCGACAACATATGGGAAGAATAAGGATGTGGTAGACATCCTCAAATGTCACGACCATCTCTCTAGTCGATAACTAGAAGCTTGATGTGATGGCGCCCCACCTCTCCATTAGGGCCATCATTAGCATCTCATGATACAACATCTCTAGCATAGTGTACATGTGCTAGACACCAACATATTGCAAGTGTGTGACCTCACCATCTGATAGATGATCCCTCTACCCTTTGAGTAGGTGAATTACCCACCCATCGGGATGCTCCCTGATCTTGGGGTATTCCTATGAAAAAGAAAAAGAAATCTAAGTCAAAACATAGTCTCACAAGAACACTTTCAAAAAATATCAAGTCAAAAATATCAAGGGACATGTGTGCACCGCGTAGATTCCTAGAGACTGCACCAATGTCCTGATCTGCCAGTGATGGCACCAAGATGACAATGCATCCTAGGGATGACAACACACATCCTGAACACTAGTTCACGTGAAGGATGTGTGCACACATCCAAGATTCCTACATTGCTTGAATATTAAAAACTAGCTAAAAATCACTAAAAATGCATAACGAAGAGGTTTTGAGGCCTACCTGGTCCACCTCTAGACCCTCGGCTATGTCAAATTGTAACTAATCTAATCTGTGTGACTTGTACTCTCATCTGGTCGACATTTTGCTAACTTTTCTCTCACAAAATTCAACAAAATCCTCATGATGAATAATGAAAATGACCCTTCTAGTAGCCCACCTAGGTATATATAGGCCCCTCGAGGCCCATTTTCTCTAGAGTTTCTGCTCCATAGTTTCTTTGGATTTTACCCCACCTAGTTGGAGGCAAACTCGGGAGGGGGCATATAGTCACCTCTTTAGCATATTTTTCTAACGAATCATAAAAAAATTTATTAAGCATTCTTCTTATTGTTGTAGCTTCTATCAATTTTTGAGACTAACGAAAAATTAAGTTTTGTAGAAAAAAAAATTCTGCAATTTTTTACAACAAATGATTTATTTTTCACCGAGTTTGATTAGTAGGGGCATCTTTAGTAATGGCTGGCTCGACCTTTACAACCTCTATAGTAATGTTTTTGGCATGAAAATTGGTAAAACTTTAAATTATGGGTTAAATTCTTCTTTTCTACTTGAGTCTAGCCATTTTTTGTTAAAATCGAGCCCACTAAAGTGGGGGAAAAATGTAATGTCAAAAAAATGTACCGAGGGGCAATTTCACATTTTAGCACTTTCTTAGCATTTATGAAAAGAGCCTCATGGGTCACAATGTTTTAATTCCAACTCCATGTGGTCCAATGGTGAAGTGACAACAATCCATCGACTCATTTCCTGAAAACTAGCATTTTGGACACTTGCACAACACACAAATGTCTACAGTGTGCACTAGTGTCCTAGAGGTTTTTTGAGTTTGAAATGGGAAATCTCAAATCCTAGTTCTTGACATGTGTCTTTATAGTCAATTTCTCAGGTGTAATAGCTCTTTTTTCCCTTGCATTCAAAAAAACTCCCTTTGGCTCTCATTTTTGGGGGTTCCTCTCATTCAATCAGTTGTCTTCTCTACTTCACTCCACTTCTCAACCTCTTCTACTCTTAGCAATAAAAATTCTATAGGTGAAGCTCTATCAGACTAAGGACCCTCCAATATCCAAAGTTCTTTAGAAAACATTCAATGGTGTGTCTATGTGTTCAAGATAGGCTCGAGGCCTATTGGTAACACTTTCTTACTCTCATATATTTGTGGATATATTAGATCTCTTTTTTCATTTACTACTTAGGGTGTAGGTTATCCTCCTAAAGCAAGGATTTTTTTCACCACTTCCTCTTGTCCATTTTGATTACTCTTTATCTATCTGGTTGTTCGTGGAGGCGGGAGCACCAAAACAAGGGTTTGACCATGGCAAGCCCCGAAACAACCCCAACAATTTTCCCCATCTATCTCATGTGTAGGTTGTCGAAGTGGAGCTCAGAGGAAGGATTCAAATGATTGGATATTTTTAAATCCACTTTTAGCTGTCCTTATGTTTTATCTCATTTTCCATTCCTATTTTGTTATTTTGTTAAATAAACCTTGGATCTATCCTAAATAGTGAAGTTTTTAGTCTTCTTGTTTAAGTCTTGAGTTCTTTATTGCTGAGGATGCTAGTGCATCCTTCAGACTCCAATGCACTATCCTAGCATCTTTATTTTGTGTTGTAGTCTTTTGGATGAGAGCTCTTCCTTTAGAGAGAAAATTTTAGAAACTTTTCTCTATTAGATCCGGAAGCGGTCTTTCATGATAATTATCTTGTGTACAATTTATTTACAATTTCTTCATTCAACTTACATTGAGGTGGTTAAGGGATGTTCAATCCTTGAGATTCTCTTGAGAACAAAGAGACTCACGAGCATTGAATCACCCTTATCTCACACTAAATATATAAAAAAAATTATATTTACATTATGTTAAGGTTTTCATCCATAAATTCTCTTGTTATTGCCTCTATTTTTTGTCAACTAGACTCCACTCTACACATGATGAAAAATAATCTATTTTTGATAAGTTTTCAAAAACATTAGGGGGCAGCATGCTCAAATTTCAAAATTTCAAGATGTGTCCACTTCGAAAATTCATAAAATATTATATATTCAATAAAACTTTAGCCAAAAGAATGAGGATAAACTACATGGTGTTAGCTAATTCCTCACCATTTACATTTTTTAAATTCTAAAAGAAAAGTTAATGGAAAGGGGGGCCTCAGATGCTATGCTATTTTTTTTTTAGAAAAATAGGACCTATTTTTCCCCCTCTTTTTGAAACCCTTAATCTTCATTATTTAAAAAAAAATAGTAGCTTATAAACTAGACTCAAAGCACTACAACTCTTGTTCTTTCTACATCTTCAAATTTTGAGTGTAACTTCATTTTCTCGTGCACATCAAATTTTGTTGATTTCAAATAGAAAGTGGCATCTTAAGAGCCAATTTTGTGTCACCGCTTGGTGCAGTTACCTTGCACATAAAATTCAAAACATAAAAAAAATTCATTTACCTCTTAAACAAAGATCTACAAAGGGGTAGACCTTACCAAACTAAGTGCAAATTCAAAAAATGGCAGCCTCTCCTTCTCAAGGGCTTATTCTTCCATTCTTCATCTCCCATCCTCTCCCCTTTCTCCACCAAGAATTATACTTCCCAAAACAAGAAAGTATCTAGAGGAAAAAATAGAGAAGCCCCTTCTTTGCACAAGGAGAAAGAATGAATAGAAGGGGAAAGACAACCACCTTCACATAACTTCCTAATCACCCAACCAACTCCATTTTTTTCACTTTTCATAAGTGGGTAATTAGAGTGGGTTCCCAACTCTATTAAAGGGGTTTTATGGGATAAAAGATCCCTAACCCATAGACCTACTGCCTAATAAACTTTTTAAACAAATAAAACCACATGAGGACTTTATAAAACATAAAATAAGCAATCACATTAAAAAGGTGACTCAAGGGTCTAATAAAAAAACCTCACATATGCACACACCCTATAAAACAAGGTTAGAATACATGTCTTTGAAAAGACCAAAAATTCAAAAGAATAACATAAAGGAGGTAACTAATGACCCCCTGATCAACATTGACCACTTTTTCACTTATTTACTCAACCAAAAAAAGGGTGTCAAAATTACTCATTATTATAATAATTGAACAAAATGGTCTATGAAAGATAACATTCAAAGAATAGTAATCAACTATAAAATTAAATCCACAAATCTCATCAAGTAAAATATATTTTAATAGTCCCTACTTGCATAGTACTTATTAGAGTTGAGCAATAATTGATCATACTATTTATTATCAAAATATCACCACTTATGACAATAATATATTTAACTTAGAACAAATACTACTATGAGTAAACATTAAATATCAATCATAATCTTTATAATCACACCTACTCACATGATCGGTAACATATAATCATATAAAATAATGTAATTTTCATAATACAAAATAATATTACCACTAACTGAACATCTCGATCATTGTATACTTAGGTAGACTAGGAATATAACTCATATTGATATCACAAGAAATAAGAACAACCATTAGTTAGATAATATTAGTTACTTAACAATAAAATATCATCATCTTTGATGTATAGGAACAATCATCACTAAGGTGTATTATCCAACATAAAAGAACATAAAATATAGGACATAAACCATCAATGATTGATAGGATCAACAAGACCACGAGAGGTACGGTCTTATAACACAAATACCAAAACTTCAATATACACTTAATACAACCTCAATTAGAGAAAATAAATTAATAATAAATGAATGAAAAATATAATTTTACCTATATTGATTCTTATTGCACCATTAAAGCGGTTGTTCTCACAATATTGATGAATTTGGCTACTCAAACTAGTCACATGGAATTGTAGTGAGGATGACTGATATTTCAAGCTCTGAAAAAATAGAAATGCAAAGATTCAAATACTTAAAATGGTTCAAAAATGGTGGATGTATAGGTTTCAAAGGAGGGAGATTAATGGTGATTTTTTTTGTTGAGATGGATGACTCAAATTGAGGTTTCTAGGTAGTTGATAGATGTAGGGTGGAGGATATGGAGAATTATTTAATTTAAAATTAAGTTTTGGGAGATGGTTAGAAGTTAGTTATGAGGAGATGGGTGGTGAGGAATAAAATAAATTTTTAATTTATTTTATTCATGTTTGGGTGGTTATCCATGAGGGATTTAATGATTTAAATTAATTTAATCATGTAGAAAAGGGGGTGTGCCAAAAATAACTACATAAAACTCAAACCAAAAAAATAAATGTAAATACCAAACCCTTCAATATACATTTAATGTGACCTTGATTCGAGCAAAGAAATCAACAATACATGAATAAAATATAATTTTACCCATATTGATTCTCGTTGTGCCATGAAGGTGTTTTTGCTCATAATTATGAATGCAATTGCTTGAACTAAAATAAAATAAATATTTTAATTAGTTAATTTATTTTTAGATGGTTACGTGAAAAAATTTAATTAAATTTATGTGGAAGGAGACATGAATTATGAATTAGGACATATGAAAGTGGGTTAGAGCCTATAGGAAAATGGATTAATACTTAAGAAAAATTTAGGATATGGGATTAGTATCAAGAGCTAGATTTTTTTAGATCTCTATGAATATAGTTGAGAATAAGTAGTAGTTCAATTAAGTTCTATGTGGCATACATTTTCAATGGTATATGTAACTATCACCATGGTAAATTCATTGCATTGCACCAAAAAGTAAATATTATTTTTTGATGGTAAAAATTAATTTGAGAAGCCACACAATTTAAAATAATTAAATACACTTCTAATATATAATTATACTATAAAATTATATAATTTAAAATCACTAAATATATTTCTAATATATAAGATAAATAGAGAGAAGATAAGGAAAATAGAAAGAAAGAGAGAGAGGATGAGGATAAGAGAAAGAGAGAGAGAGATAGAGAAATAACATACAATGTAGATATCTAAAGTGAGATAGAGCAAGACAGAGAGATAAAAGATATAAAGTGAAAGAGAGATAGTGAAATGATAGATTAACTTTTGACTAGTTAGTTCATATGAATGGTCCATAAAGATAAGAGTTAAAGGGAAATAGAAATAAAGAAAAGAGAGGTTGAATTTTGATTTTCTATTTTGTGTCCATGGCAAGCTATTGTTGAGTTAATATATTTTTTCTTAAGGACCTAATAATTCTACCAATCAATCCCCAAGAAATGTTAGGACCATTTTCATCTCAACCATGCTTGTATCAAGAAGATTTAGGATCCATTATTGATAAATTTATCTGTACAAATGAAATCATCCCAAGTTATATTGGGCATCACTAGATTTCTTTAAAAAAGGCACACGAATTAAGAAGCCATCAATCAAAAGGTTGTCATGTGAGAGTAATCATTTAGATTGATAAAATTGATCACCAAGGACTCACATCCATAGTTGTATAAACAATATGTTTCCTTTTTAAGTCTTCTTATATGTGCCACATTCATATACCAAAGATATTTGCACATGTAATATGGTCCATATATTGACTATGAAAGAAATAAGAAGAGTTCATAAGGGCATTGTCAAATAGAAATAAAATATAAAACTACCTATCGATTCCAAGAAACAGTTTATAATTTTGTTAAAATGAATACAAAAGTTACTATGGATGTGAATATTTAAGTTCAGTCTTCTTATATTGCAATCTATTTGCATGTTGCTAATTCAATCAACACAAGAGGAACAACTATTTTTGTTCAAATTTCTATCATTATTCCCATTTTACCCATCACATTAAATGTTACTACAATTAGTTTATTTTTGGGTATTTTATTAGGTGAAGTTTCTCCATGATCTTTAGAATGTTGTAATCCTATAATGATATGAAAATATTTTTTCTCTACTTAAAATAAATGTATGTAATTTAAATAACCCTTTTTGAAAGATAATACTATTTGAACTCAATTTTTAGGTCAAATATTTTTACCTCATCTAAATGGTCTCCAAAAGTTAGTGAATACCTATAACTTTTGATGATCATTTTGATATTTGATATCCAATGTTAAAAGACATTCAAATTCCTAATATCTACCCAAATGTACTTCCGATTACTCAAACAAGAATTGTACACCTCATAATGCACCCTCATTCTCTATGAATGAAAATACAACACCAAACTTTCTTCAACTAATTTACGCTTATGAGTGGTCACTTTTCCTCCATGTAAGAAGATTTTAGGTTTCTTTTATGTTATTATATATTTAATGTTTCAAATAATGTGAGAAAATCACTATGCAGATTTTTGAATAAAATATTTTAAGAAGAAAATAGAAAAATTTACTACTTACTACAAAAAATTACTTCTAAATCTAGTCTTCTATTATTTGTAACTATCTAATTTTTATATAATCTTTTATTTCATGTTTTTATGTAATGGGCATTCCAAGTAATAGGTTTCCAATTCAAAATCCAAAATATCAATAATTCAGTATTGTATTCGATGGTGGCATGCGCATATCAAATGAAAACAATCTAAAGCTACCACTTATTTATGAAGACATAAATTATGCACAAAATATCATTTATTAAATGTGCTCTTAATTGTCTTTAAACTTTCTTAATTATATGTTTACATACTATTTCTTATCTACTTGTTGGGTGTAATGGAAAATTCATGTTAAATGTTTTGAATTCAACATTCCAAAAATCAGTCATTTAGTACTACATTCAAATGTGGTATTTATGTTTGCTAGAACAATAACAATATAAATATAATGAAGATTAAAATCTGTGATCCGGTTTTCGTTGTCTTGTAGCGTTTACTTGGACATAATATTAAAATCGCGCCAACCTTAGATATTTTCCGCGTTGGAAAAAGAGCATGGGGACAAAATTATCGTTTGTGAATAGGTGGGCAATAGTGCCCCCTCATTCCACGTCCCTTCAGAAAACGAAAGCGAAGGAACCCCCTGCCTGATACACGCCATTTTTCTTGGCTTTAACTGCTGCAACGGACATTCAGCTTTGGAATATCTGTACATAGTGGGTAGGGTAAACACTCAATTACTCATGTTCATTCATTATTTCAAAGACTTATCCTGTAAGCTCCTAAGTAGATCCACCCGTTCCCCTTTTTCCCAATCTGTGTAGTAAAGTAGCATAAGAATTGTCTAATGTAGCTCACCTTTTGTCAAACATATCGTACCAATTCTTACATTTTTTCTAGAAGATTGTATTGGAAAGAAATTTTTGAGTGCATACAATCTTTACAATTGTATTTAGACTGGTTTTCCTTGAACATCAAGAAGTTTGACGGTCAAAAATTATTTTGATCAAAATGAGATAAATACAACGTAAGTTTATTTTTAATTATTTGAATTTCAAATTAAATTATTAAAATAGTTATTCTTGTATTTAGATTTTCACGTGTAACCTTTTTAAGAATTAAGTAATATAATGATCAAAATTGAAATTAATAAAATATATAAATGATGTTGTATGTCATTTTTCACAAAGATTATGGAGAAGAGAATGTCTAATTATAAATTTCCGTGCACTATATATTGTGAATCTTCATAATGTGCAAATTAGGTTTCCACTATATAAATGATGTTGTATGTCATTTTTCACAAAGATTATGGAGAAGAGAATGTCTAATTATAAATTTCCGTGCACTATATATTGTGAATCTTCATAATGTGCAAATTAGGTTTCCACTTTATTCCTTGTTTACCCACTGTTTAAGATGGAGCCTTCTTAATTAATCCTACAATTTCTATTATGCCACCTTCACAAATTTTCTGAAATCTAAACCTACTTGCTCATACCATAATCCTTGAACATGTAAAATCCTATCATTACCCTTTTCCCTTATATAGATATAGCCCATCACACACTAATGGAAATCCTTCTGTTTCTTTTTTTAAATTTCACTTTTTATATTTAATACATAACCAAACACTTAGATTAATGCTCCATTTACTTCAATATTTCTAGATTGCAAGTAGGATTGCAAAAGACAAAGTAGGATAAATACTATGAGAGGCTCCAAGTAATCTCAAACATTTTTTTGTGTCTTGACTGCACATGTGTGTGTTGAATATATTAGTATAGAAGTACCATATCTAAAATGTGTAACCACATGAGGCTCTACAAATCATGTACTCCAAAAGATAATGTTATATTCCCACAAAGATGAAAATAAAAATTTGCATGCTAGCACCTTAATCAAGATCAAGTTTTATTGTTCAAAGTTTTCTCCACTCTACATATTCTCACTCTACACACTTCAATTTCTAGTACCAACTCAACAACACACTAGTAGAGTCTCTACCACAAATTTGACACATCCTACCTAGATTTTGCCTACAATTCACTAGTCACCATCTTCTGCATTGAACTTCAAACCAAGGGTATATCTCTCACCTTTATTTTATCTTATTAGGATTTCCTTATATAAATATGTTTTATTTGAATCTACTAGGGAATGAATACGTCATAAGATCTAAAACCAACCTTACAATAATCAATACAACTATAATCTTTTTTTGTAATGATAAGGTCTTAAATCTAATATGCTAATGTATGAACATGTTTTTGTAGAATTGTAAATCTAAGACAACATAATTTATCAAGAGATAGAAATAAGAAAGAATAACGAATAATTGAAATAACACACACAATCTAATCCAGAAACACTCTTCATGGATTGTGGAAATCTACTATCACTAACTGTGTTTATTATTGTCACATACATATGCTAATTTTTTCGTTTCTTCAAATGGTTACTCATAATTAAATCCATGTAGATAAAATGAATATCTATATATCAATGAGTACTCATATTGTCTCCTATTCTCTTGTGATATTTTTCTCTAATAGGAACTATATTATAATTTTACTCCATCAAAGCTCATTGATCAAAAACGATGATGTAGTGCTGAGGAGGGAAATTTCCAAAAGAGTAGATCACATAAAATGATGATATAGTGTTGAGGAGGGAAATTTCAAAAAGAGTAGATTAGCAAATAGATATTCAAAAGTTTTACTCTGACCTAACGGTTCAATTTATCTTCTTATGTTCTCAGCTAAGGAAGGGATGTAAATGTGATGTAGATTACAATCAGTGTTTGGACTTGATCATATATCAGTTTCTTCAAAATCATGAAAGGGATTTCACTTGTGCTAAACAACTGCAAATGTTGTTCAAGTTTGATATGTAATTGTGTCCTTCATGCATTGTATTTTGATTTTATGTCTTGCTGGCTGGTCCAGCCATTGCTGTTATTGCTGATTGACATAATTATTTGTATTTAAAAGTTGTACCCTTATTCTCTCTCATTCTTCTTGACATTCTTCTTGACAGACCATCTTTAAAACTGCATTCTTTTTCTTATTGTATTTCTCCAACTTTTTTCAATAAAAAAAATATCATTTTTGTTGGCCGGATGGCCGACAACCTGTACTTGTACAAGTCGGTGCCGTGTTCATTTTCCGAATGTTGTTTTCCTCGTTGTTTCCAAGAAGGAATGAACCCGCCTGCTACGCCTCCGATTTTTTATTGTAGATAAGCAATTAACTATTCTCCTCTTGCACATAAATCCATATTGTGTATGCCTCCGATCATCTGCAATTCACATTACTCTTCCTGTTCCACATAAATCCACATCTTCATAGGCTTAAAGAAAAATAAACTTATCTGAGATCAATGGCATCTTCTTCATCACCCCCCAACGAAAAGATAAATATCATGCTTTCTCAGGAATTGAACCTCAAGACAAAAGGAGAAAGGCTTCTGAGTCAACAAGATTGTTTGATGTCTTCATCAATCACAGAGGCCCTGATTCCAAACATGCCCTGGCTCTTCCGCTCTACGATTCCCTCAAGCAATACGTGCTTTTCTTGATTTGGAAGAGATGGAACTTGGGCGTTCCTTTCCTTCTACGATTGAGACCATCATCAGCTCAGTTGCAGTTCACATCGCTATCTTCTCCAAAAAAATATGCAGAGTCCCCATGGTGCTTGGCGGAGCTGGTTCTCATTTTACAGACTCCAGCTAAGATTATTCCTCTTTTTTTTGAGGTGGAACCCTGGGCACTACGCCACATAGAAAGAGGAGTCTACGCTGGTGCATTTATTGAATACAAAATGAAATCTAGGTACCTGGAGAAGCTTGACGAGTGAAAAAAATCCCTTCAATCTATTTCATTTACCACAGGTCACCAAATAAAAAATTTGAAGTAAGATTTCTTTGTTTCCATTCAACTTTGTTTTAAGTCCTTGTAAATTAAATATGGTTGCTTTTTAAGTGACTTAAATTTATTTCTCATCAAATTTTCCTTTTCCCTTGTTAAGTACCAGTGACTTTGAAAGCATGCTATCAGCAGTGCAAAGAGAACTATAGAGGTCAAAACCTTTGCACGTTGCAAAATATTCAGTTGCACTTGACAAGCTTGTACAAGATTTTGAGAGGCGATGCCTTCATAAGCTTATGCAACATTATGAAATCCAGTGTGGAATGAATGAAGAAGAGGAAGGAAAGGCTAAGATCGTTGGTATCTTCGGAATGGGTGGAGTCGGCAAAACAACTCTATCCAAAGAGCTGTTTAACAGAAAGCGTCAACACTTTGCTCGAGCTTGCTTTCTATTTGATGTCCGGGAAGCCTCAGCTAAAAGCAATTTATCTTGTTTGCAAATGAAACTTCTCAGAGATCTCTTCCACGAAAACGAGATCAGTTTTCAAAGTACAGAGGAAGGATCAAGCTATATATCCAATTGTATAGAAAGAAGCAGTTCTTTGAGCTTCCTAATTGTTCTAGATGATATTGATCTTCTAGAACAGTTAGACGCTCTCTGAATCACGCACATGCTTAAAAAGACGGACAATAGTCTGATAATAATTACAACCCGGGATGTATGGATACTTGTAGCCGAGGGAATTGAAGTAGGTTATCATTTAAAAGGAATGAATAAAGATGATGCTAGGGAACTTTTCAGTTGGCATGCTTTCTTTCAATCCCATCCGGCTAGTGGATACGAGGGCCTTGTTGACGACTTCTTAGGCGTGTGCGGAGGCTTACCTCTGTCTCTTCAAGTTCTGGGAACGCATGTTCATGGTCGAGATGAAAGTTTTTGGAGGTCAGAGCTTAAAAAGGCTGGTAGTACGATGCATCGAGATATACGAAGAAAGCTTAAAATAAGCTTTGATGCATTGAACACAGAGGAAAAACAAATTTTCATGGATATGGCGTGTTTTTTTGTTGACCAATCGAAGAGCGCAGTCATAAGTGTGTGGAAGGCATCAGGATGGAGTGCTGAAAATGGACTACAAACTTTGAAAGACAAGTGCCTTGTGGAGGAAATAGAAGATCATGTGCCTGTATTGAGAATGCACGACCACCTGCGGGACTTGGGAAGAGAAATGGCAAACGAACTAAGCCATCCTCGGTGCCTGTGGCTTCCTCAAGATCTTAAAAATTTGGTAAGCTTGTTCTTCCATATTTCTGCTGTGCGCCAAATCAAAATGATATTTCAAATCATCACTTCTTACAATAGAATCCGAGCCCCTTCTGTCAATGCAGGAATCAAAGGGATTGGAAAACATCTTTTCTCAACCCAAAGGAAGGTGTTTTCATTCTATTTTTGATAGCTTCCTCAATTTTGAAGTTAAATTCTTTCTACGGGAATCGAGTGAGGAACCAGAGATGTCATCATCTTTGCTATGGCTTTACCTTCGCTACCCGGATTCCTCCTCAAATGTAAATCATCTAAGGCGTCAGCATCACCTGACTTGTACTGTACAACAAATGATTCCTTTATGGATTTCGCTTCAAAATTTGCAGAGCTTCAAAATCAGCAATGGATATTTCGAAAGATTGTGGCAGCAAGATGTAGAGGTATTTTACTGTTCTCCATTAGAAAACTAGCTCTCTTTAATCATGTAATGAAATGAATTATGATATGGTTAGTTTCCTAATTGTTTCTACCATTGAAAGTATAAGACAACTTTATTTTGAGTTTCAGGCTCCCTCTAGATTGAAAGAGCTGGAAATTTATGGAACTTTTTTGGAAGAGTTTCCAGATTTCTTGGGAATTTCAACTAATGCACAAAAGGAAGTTGAAAAGGAAGTCAATGATGGTCATCGCATGTCGAAAATGAAGTTATTTAGGTTGAAGAAGAGTAAAAGAGTTTCACGATCCCTCCCAACGAATGTTGGTCAAAAGTCTGCTATTGTTAAGGCCCCTTTGAGCTTTGTTGAAGACCTAGTAATTAGAGAACAAGAAAATATAATAAGGATTGTAACTAGCAATTGCACCTTGGTGTGCAATGGGTACACCGAAGAGTTGTGGAAGGTCCATTAGGGAGATTTTTGACCCATTTTTTGTAATTTGCAGTGTACATGAGGTCAAGTGGTAGAGAGAGATATAGGGGTGGATAGTGAGATAAAGAGTGAGAGGTAGGGATAGAGAGATATAGAGGAAGAGGGAGATGTAGATGGTGGGATATATTAATAGTGAGAGGTATAAGACATAGAGAGAGGTGGAGAGTGGAAAAGAGGTAGAGAGAATCAAATAGAGAGTAGAGATAGAGATATAAAGGGGGAGATAGAGAGAGGGAGAGAGAAAGAGGGAGACATAGAGATATACAAGAAGAGCAAGGGATAGAGTGGTAGAGATAGAGATATAGATAGAGGGATAGGGAAAGAGCAAGGGAGGGAGATGTAAGGAGAGATAGAGAGGGGGAGAAAAGGAGAGAGATGGGGAGAGAGGGGGAGGGAGTGAGAGGGAAAGGGAGAGATAGAGGTATGTGGGAAGAGAAAGGGAAAGAGTTGTAGAATTAGAGAGATATATGGGATAGGAAGAGGGCATGGGAGAGAGAGATAGGGAGAGATAGAGAGAGGGAGGGAGAGAAAGGGAGAGAGATAGGTAGAGGGGGAAAAGAGATAAATAGGTAGAGAAGGGAGTGAAATAAGAGGGGGGAGAGAAGGAGAGAGATAGGGAGAGGAGAGAGAGAAGAGGGAGAAGAGAGGGAGAGAGAGAGAGAGAGAGAGAGAGAGTAGAAGAGGGTGAGGGGGAGAGGGAGAGATAAATAGAGGGTGATGTATAGATACAAAACTTGTAGGGCTTTTTAGTGTGGTAGACCGCATACAACAAGTAGCAAAAGCAGTAAAAAAACTTATGGTTAGGTGTTAATTTTTTTTGCATTTAAGATGCATTCAGTTTTATAAGTTTTCTTTTTCTTTTTTTGGTTTGGTCATTTATTTCTATTTTTTTGTTCTGAAATTATTAAAACCATAAAAGAAGTGCAAAATTAGCAATACACTTTATATCCTGTTGATGTGTTCCTGCACCTAGATAAGTTTTAAAACAAGTGAAATTATAGGCTAGAAGAATTCAAAACATATGATTACATTATTCGAGTTGGCATAAGAATAAAAGTTTGTGAGAAATAAAACCCTCACAAGGTGCATGAACTATTTGACAGAATATCTGAAAAAGATGTCATCTCATGGGCTGCAATGGTTTGCAGGATATGTACAAAATGGATTTGTTGAAAAGGCCTTAGAAACTTTCAAGAAAATGCAATTGGCAGGTGTAAAGCATACCAAACAAAGGAATTTTATCAAATGTTGCAGTTGCAACTGCCTTCGTGGACATGTATGCAAAATGTGGAAACATAGAAAAGGCATGTGAACTGTTTGACTAAATGCCCCAAAGAGATGTGATTAATGAAGCACTCTGGAACATATCCTCACATTATAAGCTTTGCTTGTGTTTTATATGAATGTAGGCATGCTAAAAAGCTTTGTCTATACAATAGATGGGTGCTTGCTGAAGTTTACTAGAGTAGCTTGTTGTTTGAATCCATATAATGTGTAATTCATTTACTGATAGGTTCAAGCTGGCATAGGAATAAAAGTTTGTGAGAAATAAAACCCTCACAAGGTGCATGAACTATTTGGCAGAATATCTGAAAAAGATGTCATCTCATGGGCTGCAATGATTTGCAGGATATGTACAAAATGGATTTGTTGAAAAGGCCTTAGAAACTTTCAAGCAAATGCAATTGGTAGGTGTAAAGCATACCAAACAAAGGAATTTTATCAAATGTTGCAATTGCAACTGCCTTGGTGGACATGTATGCAAAATGTGGAAACATAGAAAAGGCATGTGAACTATTTGACTAAATGCCTGAAAGAGATGTGATTAATGAAGCACTTTGGAACATATCCTGACATTATAAGCTTTTCTTGTGTTTTATATGAATGTAGGCATGCTGAAAAGCTTTGTCTATACAATAGATGGGTTCTTGCTGAAGTTTAGTAGAGGAGTTCGTTGTTTGAATCCATATAATGTGTAATTCATTTGCCGATAGGCCTCTTAGAGTCAAACTATTAAATTATGTGTTCATTAAATGCATTTTCAATTAAGCGTATTAAGGTAAATTATATGGTAACATGTAGTGATTTGTATGAAACAAAGTGTAACTTTTATAAAGCTATATTTGTATGTGCATTTGGTGGATGCTGCTTGAAGTTTAGTAGATCTGCATAATATTTGAATCCACTCTTATTTTAGTTTCTAGAGTTGGTATCTATGAGGCATATTTGAATCCAAATCTTGAAATATGTAATCATGCTACATTTTAGCACATTTTAGTTCAGATGTTGACGAAGGCATCATGAAAGCAGTAAAACTCTATAAGATAGCAAGGGGATAGTTGCATGAGAAGGAAATTTGTCACTCTTTTGCATTTGTTACTTAATTTGTGTTTATCTAGGTTAAACATTGTACGTACTCCAGTTTTGTGCCTATCTTGCTCTTTATTTTCTGATATAATCTTCCCCATGAATGTTTGCACTTACCAACAACACTCTGAAGTCAATATGACTATTTTATGCATGTTTTGCATTAGGATCAGCAACTTAATTAGTCAAATTTTGATTGGAATAGATTGGGAAATCGTGTAGTGGAATATCTGCACTAGATTTGGATAAGGTTGGTAGTACAACGCTGCTGAAAAGAATAAAACACTCAAAAATATATAAAAAGCCTCCTAGTTAAAACCTATAAACACCAGCACAAGTGATTATGAATACCACAATTGCAACTAACTACAATATTTCAACTGCAAAGTGCTTATCTATTTGAGCTGTAAAATGTTAATTTATTGTTATTGCAAAATATTAAGGCAAAGAGATAATTAAAAAATTATATGGAATCACATTATTGAGACACCAAACTACTCAAGGTATAAAAAATTAGTTACATTGGCAACTAATTACCACATCATACATGATTAGACTATATGAGCTAAATAGTGTAGAAAATGAAACCCAGATAGGGTTTATGACCCTCACACTCAAAATTTGTGAGCAATTACAGCATTTGAATTGGACATTCTTTAGAAGGTTAGAAGTGAAGATATACATGTATTAAATTACCTTATTCAAGTTAGAAGACATCAAGAATAAAAACCCACAGTAATGCAACAATTCAAAACGCTGTAAATAGCAGCACTATTTGTGCTACAAATGCCAAAAACATAACCCTAGATGAAAGAAAATTAAATTAAACTCCATACAAAAAGAAGATTTTACAACATCTATTTATGTTATTTTAGGTACAAATCAAGGAGAACAAACACATTAGAGAGTTTATAGAAGGTGTAAAATTAGTGCTCACAAACAACAAATAATAATCCAAAATACACTACCCCTCACATCAATCACTTGAATAAGAACTGGCGTATCAAATTTAAATTACACTATTTGAGCTACATAAATCCCAATGAACTGAAAAAAAACATAGAACCTCGTAAGATTATTCAAACCCTCGCTATGTCAAAGAAAGATCTAACAAATTTTAGAGAGGAAGAAAGAACATGGCATGCATGTAAAGAAGATGAACAGGACCGCTGCGCAAAACTTTCGACGAAAGCCAAAAAGACTATTGCTTCAAAGCAAGTGACTTGAAAAAACAACTACCTAAATGAAAAGGAGAAATTGTATGCTGTAGAATATGAACATAATATGTCAACACATGTGTTTAGGAGTAGCTGAGATTGAAATAAGGAGCATTTATTAGCATTGAATGCAGTAGAAGATAATAATTGGTAACTATCACATCTTCTTTTTGTTGTGGCGTAAAAATTCCCGCTCATCACAGATTTCAAGTTGAATGGCCAGGATTCATCTAACCGTCAAATCCTTGCTAAGAAAACCAAGATGCGTACATTTCAAATAGGATTCCACTTAGCTGATTAAACTGGACCAATAACAAAAACCACTTCATCATATTTTTTCAGCTTGGCAATCAACGGACAAAACAATTTCAATTGTCGAAAAACACTCCAGCCATTAGAAGTGTAGTTTACAAGAGTTGAAACATTGAATTGTCTTAAGATTAGCAAGTGTGAATATCTGCAGAGATTGATAGTGGCTTCTGATCTTACTCACCTTGAAGAATTGAGCATTAGTGCATGCCCTCATATCGAGGAGTTATGTCTTGGCCATCTAAGCTTCTTGAAAAAAATTACAATTGCAGATTATAATGAGGAAAGTATGGAAGGTATAACCAGTTCTAGGATGCTTGTAGAATTGAACATTAGTAGATGTCCAAAGCTTCATGAATTAAATCTTGTACACCTGTGCTACCTGAAAATAGTTAAAATTAAAGAGTGTGATCATTTAAAAAGTGTGACAGGATTATCTCATCTTCAAAACCTTGTAGAACTAAGTATTTCTTTGTGTTGGACACTTCAACTTGAGTTGTGTCTAGTAGGTTTGAACTGTCTGAAGAGGATAATAGTTGACAAGTCTGTTAGGGTGAAATGTTTTGAGTTGAATCATTGTCCAAATTTGGAAATGATATTAGGAATATCATTTGAAATGATTAGAGTGGTGAATATTCAAGACTGTCCAAAAATTAGAGAATTGTCAGTTATTTGTGGTGCAAGTTGCCTGGAGGGTATTATAATTAATGGATGTGGGAAGCTCAATAGCATTATGTTGGCTGATTGTGGATTTTTAAAGAGAGTATCTGGTAACTTTGATTCTGTGGGATTATCTATATCAAATTGTCGAATGCTTGAAGAGCTACCATGTTTTGTGTGTGTAACATATCTTGAGGACATTTGCATTCTCCAGTGTGGGAACTTGAAGAACATGAGTTTTCCAATGACTCTGAAAATTCTTCAGTTGAATGCTTACAAAGAACTCAAGAATATACAAGCAATATCTGCTCTTACGAAGTTGGTCAAATTGAATATTAGTGACTGCCCTCAACTTGAATTAGCTTTTGCAGATCTGATCTGGCTAGAAAAGTTAGCAATTGCAAATGTTAAAAGTGTGTCCCAAATATCTAATCTTACAAAGCTTGTGGAATTGGAAGTTCATGAGTGTGTGGACATTGATCTTGAGGTGCACCTCTCAGGGTTGAGCTATTTAAAGAGGATTGCCATTGTTCAATGTTGGAAGATACACATAATAACACTACCTACAAACCTCATTGAACTGAGTTTAGAAGCTTGCAGAGATTTGGAGATGGTGGTAGGTGTTAATTTAATATTGTAGCTCGGACAGTTGTTTCTCAAATTCCAAGAATTAGTATTTAATTCTTGAGACTTCTAGATAGAAGTTAGTTAGGTCCAAATATTTAATTATTGAATTAAATAATTGATTCCTAGAGACTTCTAGAAACAAGTAAGTTAGGGTTTGTTAGAGTCTAATTAATCTTAGCCATTGATTGAGATTAAATCATGGCCATTGGTTTTCCAATGAGAATAGTTTAAAAGGGGGTCATTGCACATTTAAAGAACATACTGATAGACACAAGTTGGAGAAATATTTGCAGTGATAGCAAATAGTCTTGCAGTGATAGCAAGGGCACAGTGATAGCGTTGGAGGCAGCAACATTGGAATTTCAGCAGGAGAAATTGAGAGAAGAATATCCGGTGAAGAATATTGTCAGAGCTTTGTCAGTAAGAGGCAACCAGTTTCTTTTGTATCTCTTGATTTGCTGAAGATTAATATAACTCCTCATCTATAGTACTGGTTTTCCCTCCAAGGTTTTTCCAGGGACAATTTGTCCAAAATATTTTGTTTATTATTTTGCATGTTTTCTTCTCTATTCCCGTGAGTTTTATTCGTGAAGTTGCAGTTGTATTATTTTTTAGTATTTGCTGTGAATTAATTTTCGGCAGTCAAATAATCTTTATAGATAGGAGATTAATAATCAGTAACTACGATAGATTTTTTACATGGTATCAGAGTAGATCTAAGGGCAGAAAGAGCTTAGTGCAGGTACACGAAGAAAAGAAAAATAGAGGCTTTATAAAACCTAGTTCTGCCTCTTGAGTATTATTATTTTTGTTATTACTATTCTTTGTTTGAGATGGCCTCAGTAGGTTTAAGAGATCAAGATAGATTGGATGGAGCCTCAAATTTTGGTGTCTGGAAAACCATAATTTCTTTATTACTAGAAGAGAATGGTATCAAGGAATATGTTACCAATGTTGTAGTTGTACCTACAAATCCAACACAACTCTTAGCATATAAAAAGGAAGATGCCAAGGCAAGGAGGTTGATTCTTGATGGTGTTAAGGATCATATTGTTCCACATATCCCAGAGTTGGATATAGCGAAGATGATGTGGGACGCCATTTTGAATCTATACTAGAATGCTACCACTAATAGGAAGCTGATTCTCAGAGAAAAGTTGAGGAATACCAGGATGAACAAGGGAGAAAACGTTACAAGTTACCTCACCAGACTTAGACTTGTCAAGGATGAGTTGGCAGTTGTTGGAGATAAACCAAATGATGACAAGCTAGTACAGATAGCCCTAAATGGGTTTACTAAGCAGTGGGATGTCTTTTTTCAAGTTATTAATGGATGAGACACCTTACCGAGTTGGGATCAACTATGGAGTGACTTCACTCAAGAGGATCTTAGACTAAACCTTGTCAGTGGTGCCAGTAGTAAGAGTCAGAAAAGTGAGGCAGAATAGGAAAACATTACCCTAGCAGGAAAAGGGAAAGCAAAGAAGGGTTCTAGCAAAGGATCAAATCCTAAAGGCGACAAGAAGAAGGACTTGTCTAAAGTCAAGTGCTATGGCTATCATGAGGTTGGCCACTATGTCAGCAATTGCCCACAAAAGAAGAAAGACAAGAAGCAGAAGACAACTTCAACAAGTGCAGATGAGCTCTCTAGTAGAATGGAAGATGAGTTTGCACTCATAGCTTGTATGGTTAGCTCAACCTCACAAGATGTTTGGTATATAGATAGTGGGGCGTCATTTCATATGACAGGAGTTAGAGAATACTTCTCCAGTTATAAGGAGGAGGATATCATAATCTAGATTTCTATGGGGAACATGTCCAAACTAAATCCAGTTGGGAAAGGGACTGTTCTATTTCAGAGGGAGAATGGCAAGCCGATTCCCATTCATGATGTGTTGCATGTGCCAGACTTGGGTATGAATCTTATTTCCGTATTTGTTCTTCAAGATAAAGGCTACAATGTACTCTTTAGAGGGGAAAATGTGTTAATAAAGCACAAAGATTGAAAATCACCCATAGCTATTGGAGTTAGGAGCGACCGACTTTATAGGTTGTAGTTTGATACTCATAAGGCACTGATGAGCATCGGTAATTCTAGAGATCAAGGAGAGCTATGGCATAGGAGGATGAGCCATATACATCATGGAACACTTAAATTACTTTGTGAGATAGTGACAGGTGTTCTAGAGGTGAGCATAGAGCATGATGATGTATATAAGGGATGTGTATTGGGGAAGTTTGTGAAAGCAGCTTTTCCAAGGTGTGACACCAGATCTAAGGGTGTTCTTGATCTAATACATTCAGATATATGTGGACCAATATCAATGAAATCTCTTAGAGGATACGAGTACTTTGTTACTTTTATTGATGATTTCTCTAGGAAGACCTGGATATACTTCTTGAAGAACAAGGATGAGGTTTTCAGTCGTTTCCAAGAGTTCAAAGCTCTTGTGGAGAATTCGATAGGTAGGAAGATAAAGGTTCTTTGGTCAAACAATGGAAGTGAGTACAAAGGGAAAGAGTTCCAGGAGTTATGTACTAGGGAAGGAATCAAGAGAGAGTGGACTGTTCCTTACAACCCATAGCAGAATGGGGTTGTTGAAAGGAAGAATCGGTCTATGTTAGAGGCGGCAAGGGCTATGTTGTATGACCAGGATTTTCCACGTTACTTATGGGTAGAGGCATGCAGTACAATAGTAAATATACAGAACAGGGTTCCACATAAGGTATTGGGCAAGATGACACCAGAGGAGGCATTTTCAGGGAAGAAGCAAGACGTTAGCCACTTCAAGATATTTGAGAGTTTGGCATATTGTCACAATCTAGGTGCTACACATTCTAAGTTAGATCAGACTGCAGAGAGAGGGTACTTTATGGGGTATAGTGAAACCTCAAAGGCATATCGGATATTTATTCTAGGGATCAGGAGGATTATAGTTAGGCATGATGTCAAGTTCATGGAGGACAAGGCATTTAGAAGGTCCAGAGATTTGTCAGTAGATGATCAGAGTGAGCAACCAGCAGAAGCTCCAAGGATTGAGAAATCAGATCACGGGCATCGAAGCTCGAGTACAGTAACTAGTACAAGCACAGGCTCAAGTGCTGAGAGTTCGCAGAGTATGAAGCAACAAATACAGCAGATCCAAGAGATGCATCAGAAACACATGGGGGTTGATATTTCATCCTCTATAGTTGGTAGTAGTAACCAACAAGATACTCAAGAGTTTGTGGGAGCTCTTAGGACAAGTAGTAGGCAGCGAAGACAACCAACCAAGTATAATGGCTCTATGACTTTAGTTAGTCAGTTGGTAGATAGTGAGTCTTCCAGTTATTAGGAGGCCACAAAATAGTAAGTGTGGCGAGATGCAATGCTTGAGGAATATACCTCAATAGTGCAGAACGATGTGTGGGAGGTTGTGCCTAGATCAACAGATAGGGCAGTGGTTGGATCTCACTGGATCTATAAGATCAAGTATGGTGCAAATGGTAGCATCGAGAAATACAAGGCAAAGTTTGTGGGCAAGGGTTTCTCTCAAAAGGAGGGAATAGACTATGAGGAGACGTTCCCTCCAGTGGCCAGATATACTTCTATATGAGTTGTGATCTCTCTTGCAACACAGATGGGATGGTAGATCCATCAAATGGATGTCAAAACAACATTTCTTAATGCTGAATTGAAAGAGGAAGTATACATAGAACAACCAGAGGGCTTTGTAGCACACACCATTGAAACCCACATGTGTAGATTGAAGAGAGCTTTGTACAAACTCAAGTAGGCTACCAGGGCGTGGTATGAGCGCATTGATGAATACCTGCAGGGATTGGGCTTTGTGAAGAGTGAGGCGGATGCTAATCTCTACTACTTGGTAGTTGGGGGTGAGATCCTCATTCTTGTTATATATGTGGACGACTTGTTTTTAATAGGTTCATTGGGGCTCATAGAAGAGTGCAAGAGGGACCTTGTAGCAGAGTTTGAGATGAAGGATTTGGGGCTTATGCACTACTTTCTAGGCATAGAGGTATGGCAGATAGATGGTGATATTTTCCTTGGTCAAGAGAAATACTACATTGAAATATTGAGGAGGTTCGAGATGGAGGATTGTAGAGCCATGTCTACTCCTATGATCACGAATTGGAAGAACATAGACTCATCCAGGGAGAAGGATGTAGACCGCACCTTATACAAACAGTTGATTGGGTCTCTCATGTATTTGGTCAACACTAGACCAAATATATCCTTTGCAGTAAACTCTCTTAGTTCATGGTTGAGCCAAAGAGAGTGCATTGGGTAGCGGAAAAGCATGTGTTGTGGTATTTGCATGGTACAATCAAATATGGGATCAAATATACTTGAGGTAATGGTATCAAGTTGATAGACTATACTGACGCAGATTGGGCAGACAGTACAACAGACAGGAAAAACATTTCAGGGTGTTGCTTTAGCTTGGGATCAGGAGTTGTCTCTTGGTACAGCATGAAGCAAAAGTCCATGGCTCTAAGTTCTGTAGAGGCAGAATACATAGCAGCTAGCATGGCGACATGTGAGGTAATATGGCTTCGGAAGTTGCTGGTAGCCTTGTTAGGTCAGAGGGTTGAGATTACGGTGATACACTGCGACAATCAGAGTTGCATCAAGTTATCTGAAAATCCAGTGTTTCATGATAGGTCTAAGCATATAGACATCAGGTATCATTTCATCAAGGATTGTGTACAACGGAGGATTATTCAGCTATAGTATATACCTACAGATCAACAAGTAGCAGACATTATGACAAAGGCATTGGGGAAAGAAAAATTCATCTTCTTCAAAGATATGTTGGGTGTTATGCAGAACACCTTCCTCGCTAAGAGGGAGTGTTAATTTAATATTGTAGCTCAGATAGTTGTTTCTCCAATTCCAAGAAGTAGTATTTAATTCTTGAGACTTCTAGATAGAAGTTAGTTAGTTCCAAATATTTAATTATTTAATTAAATAATTGATTCCTCTATAGACTTCTAGAAACCAGTTAGTTAGGGTTTGTTAAAGTCTAATTAATCTTAGCCATTGATTGATATTAAATCATGGCCATTGGTTTTCCAATGAGAATAGTTTAAAAGGGGTCATTGCGCATTTAGAGAACATACTGATAGACACAAGCTGGAGAAATATGTGCAGTGATAGCAAATAGTCTTCCAATGATAGCAAGGGCACAGTGATAGCGTTGAAACAACAACAGTGGAATTTCAGCAGGAGAAATTGAGAGAAGAATATCCTTTTCGGAGCTTTGTCAATAAGAGACAAGCAATTTTTTTTGTATCTCTTGATTTGCTGAAGATTAATATAATTCCTCATATACGGTACTAGTTTTCCCTCCGGGGTTTTTCCAGAGACAATTTGTTCAAAAATATTGTGTTTATTATTTTGCATGTTTTCTTCTCTATTCCTGTGAGTTTTATTCGTGAAGTTGTAGTTGTATTATTTTTCAGTATTTACTGTGAATTAATTTTTGACAATCAAATAATCTTTATAGATAGGAGATTAATAATCAGTAATTGCGATAGATTTTTCATAGTAGGAATGCCTGATTTGACAAAACTTGAAGAACTGAATATAAAAAAATGTCAGTTTGAGTTGCAGATCTCCGGCTTGAACCGGTTGAAGAGAATGAGTATTGTTGAATGTCGGAATGTGTACAACATAACACTGCCAACGACAGTCATCAAATTGACAGTGCAGCGGTGCAGAAAATTGCAAAGGGTTGCAGGAACAGGCAATCTTACAAAGCTCACAGAACTGTGCATTAGTATGTGTCCAGAGCTGAACGAGTTGCCTGGAAAGGATTATAATTGATGGATGTGGTAAGCTCAGTTGCTTTCGCGTGTCTGATTGTGTGATTTTGAAAGAAGTGTGGGGTACGTTTGACCAAGACCATCTGGGACAGTTGTGGATATCGGATTGTCCGGAGCTTGAAGAGCTACCTTCATTTGCAGGTCTAACTTGCCTCGATGAGACGACCATATTCAGGTGTGGAAAGCTACGGGAAATAACTTTGCTAGAAACATTGAAGAATGTACAATTGGAATCTTGTAAAGGACTCAAATGTGTGCAAAGAATATCGCATCTCAGGAATCTGGTAGAACTGATTATCTTTGAGTGTTGGCAGCTTGAGCTTCAATTGCAGTTTAAGGGTATGAAATCTCTCCAGAGCATTACAATTGATGGATGTTGCAAGCACGAGTCTTTTCTGTTGGACGACTGTCCAAATCTGAAGAAGGTGTCAGGTAAATTTGAAGTGGAATCTTTATCCATATTTCTGTGTCATGAGATTGAGGAGTTGCCAGTCCTTCGTGGTCCAAGCTGCCTGAAATGTATTACAATTGATGGATGCGGGAGGCTCAAACGCCTTCAGGTGACTGATTGTAGATTTTTAACAGGAGTGGCAGAATTACACTTTTGGATATCGGATTGTGCGGAACTTGAGGTTTGCATTTTAAGGTGTGAGAACCTACAGAAATTAACTTTGACAACAACACTGAAGAGGCTTCACTTGGATGCTTGTCCGGACCTGAGAAAGGTGTCAGGAATATCAAATCTCAAGAATCTTGTACAGCTGATTATTTCTGATTGTGATGCGCTTGTGCCTGAGTTAAATTTTGAGGGTATGAAGTCTCTTCAGAACATAGAAATCATTGATGCCTGTCGTTCAAGTCTGTTCTCTTGAACAGATGTCAAGAACTGAAGAGAGTGTCACTGTCATGTTCTCATTATTGTGTGGCGCCGCTTTCGGTATGTGATTGCCCAATGCTTGAGTTTCTCAGATTGGGAAAAACCTATGGGGCGAGTATTTTCATTTACTCTTGTGAGAAGCTGGAGAATATAGAAGTTATGGAAGAATCTCAGGGATTGAAAGTAATCCAACTTTTATATCGCAGCAATTCATACATACATGCATCTACACATTGCATTCTCAAGTTTTTTGAGGTATTGATTTCAAGCCTTCTTTTTTAACTCTCGATTATATATGTAGTTTTATAGTTCAAAATTGACCATCAGTTTTTTTCTTATAACATGATCTAGATTATTGAAGTAACTGGACGTGCAAATCAAATCTACTTTACTGTGGGAGAACTAAGAGTTTTTCCTTTTTCAATTTTAGGATGCGCCGTCAGAATATATTCAAATAATTGGAAAACCAGCGGATGGGGCGGAGTCAATTTTAAACCCATCTGTGTTTTCTGAGGCTAGTTTTTGCACAGATGAAATGCAGGCTTTATTCGAGTTGGTGAGTCATGCAAGTGCCATCATCATATGTGCTGTAGTTGAGGTTAATAGCTCTGTTCTCCCATTCCTTGAAGAATTTGTTGCCAAGGGGTTTCAGCTGCAACAAGGAGAATTGATAATTACCACTATAATTACCAACCCATTTCGTAAACTGTTAGATAAATTGAATAAGCAGTTTGAGGATGTTCTATTTTGGCATAGAATAATGAAGAAGTGGTATGCAGGGGCCGTCAAGATTGGTGAAGAATGGAGAACTCTCAACATTTTACGTACAATTATTGATAAGCTACATTAGAAATAGTTGGAAATGCTCTAGTGGACATGTATCCAAAATGTGGAAGTATATAGCATGTTTCAAAGGTTCAAAAAGTTTTTCCATAATGGGCCTCTTTATTTTATATTTATATATAATTCATTTTACATTAATGAAATTAAACATTTTTATTTATTGTTCAATTCACATTTGTATATAGCAGGGCACAATATATGGGAGAGTATACAAGGTTAATAATTTTTGGTAGGAAAATAGGGATTATATGTAATTATGGTAAAATTTGGTTAAAAGGATTTGAATTCGATGAAGAGTTTTCTTTATAGGTTGTTAAGAAATAGTTTGAAAATGCTGTCACATAATTTTTTTAGCACATATATCAAAACTTGAAAGTTAAAATTAAAATTGTAAGCATGTAAAGTCCTATTTTTTGCTTAAGCCTTAAGGAGATGGTAAATTCATTTTATAATTTTGGATGGTGAACTATACATTTATTCATATTTGATAATTACAATTTTATATAATTTTACATTTGACATATTGAGATATCATACTCTTAGGTGCCCCTTTAAGTCCCTAAATAGAGATGGTAGTAACAACAACCAAATCATATTAAATTTCATCATGAATGAATTATACTTCCATAAATGAATTCTAAAAGGATGGATACATTATGTTTCACAAATCATGTAGTTTGATGTTTACTTTCTATGCATCCATATCATTTTGTTCAATCTCTATCAATTTATGTAAAAGTGCGATTTTACGATAATATTAATGACCTTGAAGAATTCTTACGACTCTAACTTTATCTTTCTCAATTGAATATTGAATTTAGTTTGTTTAATTTTGATATCTATTCAAAGTGTGGACTCGTAGATATTTATTATAAATGACTTTCTAATATTTGAGACCAAACTATTCTCTTAAAAAATAAAATTGGATGTATTTATTTGCTTCCGCTTTTTTAAAATAACTAGTTCATTTTTAGACAACAAGGTTTACATGAGCTATTGAATCCATTATTGTGAAGTAAAGTATTGACATATATTAAGTAAAAAATGAGATATAGAGATCTTAGAAGTATTTTAGGCAATGGATTTTGCACAAGGCAATTTTTTTTTTACAACTAGGACAAATTAGTGCAATAGATATTGGTACCCATGAATGAATGAGATGAATGAGCTAAACAAGTAAAACTATTATTATGGTAGTGAAATTACATGACAAGGCCTTTCTTACAACCAAAGAAATTTGGCTAAAATGATGGATTATTACATCAATAGTTTAGTATATCGGCTAGTTTAGATAATAAATAAATATTAGTTTTCTATTAGAACTAATATAAAAATGAATATATTAACAATAAATTCAATTTATACATGTAGCAGTGAAATAAGAAAACAAATAATATATTGACATATTGAAGCGAAATACAATTTTAAATGCAACTAGAGTGAATGGATAATGAAATGATTCAATGATGAAGAAATAATGATTATTAAAAGAAAACAAACTAAAGGAAATCATATAGTTATTTAGATTAGCCAAGAATCATATGAGTAAAGAATTAGAGAGATGAGTGGATAATTAAAGATAAGATATATCATATCTAATATTATATGTAGTGATTTAATGAAGGTAAAAATTAAGTCTTTAGGCGTTGATTCATTTACTAAAGAGTAGCAATTATAATTAGTTTTAAAAGAAGTGATCTTTTCTTAACAAAGCGCATGTCAATTCAAAAGGTTATGACTGTCCTAAGGGGTGTCTCTTTACATGAAGAGGCATAAGAAGATATAAATACATAGAAAAGTTGGAGTGAGGATGGGATGAAGGAAAATAGAAATCAATTAGAAATGTAGAAAAGAAAGCAAGCTAGAGCATTTTTTGAGTATTGTAGCAGATCAAAACAATCAAAAATAATATTTGTATTCAAAACAACGACAACAACTAATACAATTAGAGATTGATATGCATTTGAATATACAAGCATTTATGTTATATATATTTGATAGGCATATACATATATAGTTACTTTCATAATGACTAATTTAAAATAAGGGAGATATGTTATGTCTAAATTGGTAAATAAGGGAAATATTGAATTTATTTATATTATAATAATTTACATCCTTCCTTTAAGAAATCATGTTTAAGGTTGGAAAAGAGATGTATTGTCAAAGGGCAACAAAGGAGTTATCGTAGTTGGATGTTCCTCTTCTGCTGACCTATCAGAGATTTCTCACCCATCCCTACCATGATTAGTTATTGGAAAGGAGGTTATAGATTAGATTTAATTTTAAGTTGTTGCACATTATCTCATAATATTAATAGTTCATTTATTCTTAAATTTAATATCTATTATATAATTTACTATGGATAATTATTTGTAAAATAATTTTATGATGTGTAATTGTCCCTTAAGGTAAATTTAGGCATACTATAAGTAGGGGACATTACAATTGGTATCAGAGCTTTAATCCTACCAACCTGTGGGATAAATCTACTTTAATTGTCATTAAATTAGGATTATTCATCCCCTTTATTAAGTAAATAAAAAAAATCAAAATTAAGGAGCCAACATTGCATTTCTAGGTGTGATTCTTTTGCATGTATACTTCATGTATTATGTGTATTTATGTGTATACTTTGTGTATTACATGTATTTATGTGTATACTTTATATCATACATGTATTTATGTGTATAATCTATGTATTATGTGTATTTATGTATATACATCATGTATTGCATAAATTCATGCATGTTTGCTTCATGACTAATGTGTCTTCAACAAGTTTACTCTATGTATGTTTATGATTAATTTATGCTTATAAATGATGACAATGCCAAATCTATAAAAGCTTTATCAGTCAAAGGCTTCTTGGGATAAGGATCACTATCAAATTAACTTATTTAAAATTAAAGTATTATTAGCCTCCAAATGCAACAATTAAGAGTTGTAACTATTAAAGTGAAAAGGTGTGACTCCCTAAAACTTGAGATATAAAAGGGAGAGCATTTCATTTGCTAAACAAATCTATGGAGAATTCAATTGTGAATATAACCTTAAGTAGTTTTACAAATGCATTAAATTAGGTTCTCAAGAATTATGATAATGTGAGAAAGGATGTGCTCCAAATGTGAAAGATTGTTACCCTTCAAATATAAAAGGTTGCAACTCTTCAAATGGAAGGTCGTGAATCTTCAAACGTGAAAAGTTGTGACCCTTTAAATCTGAAGGACTGTGACTCCTTTATAACAAAGGGTGGTGAATCCTTCAAGAAATAGATATAAAGGATGATTTAAATCATTGAAATTTAATAAGGAACCATCACTCACCTATCCATCATAAATCAAGAAATCATTACTCATCTATCTTTCAAGAAATCAACAATCAAATTATCAAAATATTTCTCATGGAAGGGAGAATCAATCATAATTCAATCAACATAGTTAATGTTAAAATCTAATGATATGACTTGACTTCCAATTCTCAAGTGGAAATCCACACATTAGCATCACTAGTTGTCACAAAAATTTAGGCATAACTAAGGTTAAAAGATGGATTAAGATTATCTTACTTTCAAACTATGAGATATAAGTGCACCAAGATATCATCTTGACCTAGGATGGTCAATCTCTAAATCCAAACAATAACATATAAGTCCACAAAAATATTCCAAAATGATTTACCTATAACACCCCATTTGAAACATCATAGAGTAAATTATTATGAGCATGCATAGTTGAAATTACAGATAGTGATAAAAATCTAAATTCATCCATTCTTTGGTCTATGAAAACAATGTCTTGAGAGAATGTAGTGAAGAAAAATCAATCCTTTAGGAACCTACAAGTAATATATTTTGACTCTTAGAGAGAAATTAGGAGAAATTTTAGAAAGAATCATTAGCACTATGATTTGAAGTTTATGTTTTGAGATTTATCATAAAACTTGATTAAGGTAGGTACACATTTTTCCTAATAAAGAGTTAGATCATTGAAAGGTATATATTTTTCTTACTTCCATGCTTGAGAGATAGAATAACAAATACAAACACTAGATCATTCAAGAACAAACCCTAGAGATCTCAACCTCAAGTATGCAAAAGAGAAAGAGATCTTAAAATAGGGTTGTCCTAAGGTCTGATTGTAAACTAATGAGGGTTTCACCACCAAGGTAGGCCTTGGAAAGATAAATTCAATACATATCAAAATACTTAAGCCTAGTATGATGCAATCTTTCACTAAATGGCCTAAAATGTATGTAAATAGAAAAAGCCGCAAGATGGAATGTGTGCACCTAGAAACCTAAAGAAGACTGGGTGAAGGCTTGAAATGTTGAAAACACTAATTTTAAAGCCTGTTGGGACTCATACGCTAGTCTGGGCGATTTAATCCTAGATCTGGCTTTCTGTGCAAAAACTAAAATCTAGAAAAAGGGTATTTGAAACTGCAAAAAGATGGAAAATGACCTAAATTGGGATACATACACCAAAACTGGCATATTAGTCCAATTAGGAATTTTTGAAGCTTCAAAGTTTGAATCTGGTATTTAATATCTACTTTGTACTTTCCAATGGATTTCTAGATTTGAAACCTTGATTTGCAATGTGTAGAAGTCTTCCAAAGATCTTCAATGCAAGGTGATAACTTTGACAATTTTTATAACTTTTACAACTTTCTCCAAACTCTCTTCAATGTATCTTCAACCTAGACATACAAATCACACACTAAAGAGACGGGAAAATCTTTTTTTGTTAGTGGATAGGGGTTTTCCTTGGTCAAACCCTGTTTTGGTAATAAAACATTGAAAAAGAATGAAATAGGAATGGACAATGATGAATGAACAGATTATGATGTTACAATTCACCAAACCCTAGCAACAAAAGGTTGGAAACATTTATGAGATGGCTCCAATGGATGTAGATCTCGAATCTTGCTTGAATGTGATAGATCTTGAGTTGAATGCTTGCTTGAATCCTAAAATCCTACATCACAATTATTAGCTAAAAAAAAAACACGATGCATGAAGAATTTGACATGATGCTTGATGCTTGAATAATGCTCTAGAACACTTGATAATCTTCTCTTGAAGACTCTTGAGTTCTCTTGTTAACACTTGAATGCTCTGGTAAACTCACAATTTCTAGAAGGATGAATAATTTTATGCTTCGGGTGAAAATGAGTGAGTGAACCTTGTATAAATGTACTTAATTAAGCGAAAATTCTCAAAATTACAACACTACAAGCTGAAATCAGATCTAGAAGGATAAAATCCTGCCATTAATTTGAATTAATTTTAATTTTTGGCCACACAAGACTCATGTTCCCAACGTGGTGTATGAGTCCCATTAGGCATAAATTATGGGACCAAATTCAAAAATGCTTAGAAAGGTGTAAAATCAGGATCAGGACCCTAAACCCTTGGTAGGACTCATATGCCTAAGGTGGTGTATGAGTCCCAAACCACCAAATTTGGACCACACAACCTAAAAATATGTAAATTATGATAATATGTTGATTTATGTAACGAGTATTCTAAAAAATATGCATTAAACGAGGCTTGTGGATGAAAAATAAGGCTAATTATAACATAAAGAAGCCCAATTATTAATGACAACCATACAAATTTGTGAAAGTGTGTTATAACACTCTAAATAAGGTAGGATTATGTTTATTTAGTTTACAAGATCCGAAGACCTAATGTGAGTGTGTTAAACACAATACAACATTAAGTTTAATTTTATAAGGAAGGCCCAAATAAGTGTGAAAATATCACCGACAACATTTTTTAACACTATTATCATAATGCACAACTCAACCTTGTAACATTGATCTAGTGATCTTGAAGTAATGATATTTTATCCAAGACTCTTCTTATCTCAAAATAATTTTCCTTGATTTGAGTAGCTCTACTTTCATGATTGGAGGTCAAAGACATTAATTTTAGGCATATATGTATCTTAGAGAATTTTGATTCACACCCAAATTTGTTACCTTATCAGCCCATAACCCATAAATCTCAGGATCATTTTCACCTCTCAAAATTTGAAAAATATTGATATTGTTTATATGAATTAGGTGAAATAAAACAATACTTTCCTAAGATATGAAAATAATCTTAGCATCAAACAGAGGATATGTAAAATTTTACAAGGGGGAGTGATAACCTCCAATTGATTTAGAAGTTGGAAAAAAATGAATATTAGTGTAAACCCATAAAATGAGGTCCTATGAAGGTGTGTGGGTGATAATTGTTTGTTATCAATTTTAAGACTACATATTTCATTCTATTGGACATGATCAATCCAATAACTTTTTAGGAAATATATACTTAGAACTCTATACCATTTGATTAATTATGAGTTTATGACAAGGTGGTATATGTCAAAAGATGTTTGACTAGGTTAAGTGTTACAAAACCCTATAAGAGCTACTTTATATCCTCAAAAGAAATGAACTTGCCTCAATATTTTTTTGAATGTTTACACAAAATGCAACAAGGATAATGGATTTTTTTGTGTTGTTCTGAATACTTGTGGTAATGAAATGTGGGAATCAAATTCTTAAATAATAGGTGTTGCCAATTTCCAACTCTTGGTTTTTTTGTTGAGAGCTATTGGAAAGTAGTAGTCTATAAGAAAAAATGATATTGGACAATAAATTATCCTCGTACTTTAGGAGATGATATTAACCTTATTGGTAGTATACTAGAAATCACTCTCTAAGCATATCATTGTAGTATTAATTTGGACATAACCAAGACAATCATGACTAGATATAGAGTTTTCAACTCCTAAATACATCAAAGTATCACAAAAAAACTAATTACATCACAAGAAGGAGCAATACAAATCTACTAGGTTTATTTGGGATCTTAGTAATTTCAAGAGTGTCTTAGATTGTGATTGCTTGAGGACAATAAATCTTGGGAAGGGCGGACTATCATGCCCTCAAAATTACAACACAAAAGTATAAAAAAATCCAAGCATTGAAATAAAAATAAATTACAATATAAAAATATAAATATAAATATTAATAATTTTATTTTATTACAATTATAATAATTATAATATAATATTATAGAAATTTAAAAGCATATATATAAATAATACAAAAATAAATATATTAGTAATAAATTCAATTTATATGTATAGAAGTAAAATAAGAAAACTTATAATATATTGACATGAAATATTATATATTAAAGGGAAATACAATTTTAAATGCATCGATAGTAAATGGAAAAGGTAGGGTCCATGTTGAAGAAACAATGATTATTAAAAGACAACAAAAAAGGGAAATCATATAGCTATTTAGATCAACCAAGAATCAAATGAGTGAAGAATTAGGGAGATGAGTGGATGGTTAAAGATAAGTTATATCATAACTAACATTATATGCAACAATTGTTTTGACTATCCTAAGGAATGTCTCTTTACATGAATAGCCATAAGGAAGATATAAATCATAGAGAAGTTAGAGTGAGGAGGGCATGAAGGAAAATAGAAATCATTTAGAAATCTAGAAAAATAAGCAAGGAACACTTTTTGACATAACTTAAATATCCAACTAGCTATAATAAATTAAATTTTGACATTTTAGGTATAATATCCAAGTTTATACCATGAACATAATAATAGAGGTGGAGTATTTTTATACAATAATTTTTATTGAAGTTGCAAATTTTTATTTCTAAATTAATTTTGTGAGTTATTAATGATTATTTCTAGTAGGTTCAAACCATTAAGATGAGTATAATTTTTCAATAGACATCTTTCCTATAGTTCAAAGTATCTATACTCAATCATGAAAAATGTAACAATTAAGTATTAAGAAATAAGTTTACTAACAAGCTACTCTACATATATAGGTAATGATAATAAAAAAACAATGATTTATAAAAATATAAAATGATAGGTAGATGCCTACTATAGTGTATGATCACCTTAGTTCTATGTGTTAGTTAAATATCTTTAGTATTACTAAGCAATTGCGTGATGTGCAATATTTGAGATGATTCATGACAAAGTTGAGGGTTACCTCCAATGATTCTAGACAATTCCTTGTTTAATAATACCAATTTTGCAAATATTATAACATATTTTTGGGGTGAATCCTTTTATTTATATAGATATAATTCTTAATAGGAAATAGAGTCAAAGAGGTAATCATCCCTACTACAATGATGAAATAGGTCATTACAATTACCACAAAGGATACATATGATGATAGAAACTACCACCAAGAATATAAAGGAGTAAGAGATGAATACTATAGATTCATAGAAGAAATGAATACAAATATATAGAATGAATGGGAATCTAACTTTCAAGGAGAATACTTTATGTGTGGAGAAGAAGTTAACAAAACATTCAAATATTTTCAAATAAAGGAAAGGAGCTGAAAAAGAAGTGCTAGAACTATATTTGTAGAAGAAGCATGAGGTCACGTGAGTTGGATTATAGCCTTAAGCATGAAGAATCACTAATTATAAGGACCTTGATAAAGCATAAACATAGAAGGATTGGTAGAATGGATTAACCCATTAAGAACTAGATGCAAAGTAGGGTAAACGTGTCCCAATTTTCATATGAGACAATTTAAAATATAAGAATTAAATAACGAAATAAGAACAATTCTAGGAACCTATAATAATAGTGTTAAGAACATATTAAAGTTGAGATACCTTAACTCCCAACAACTTTATATATCAAATATTTTTTTATGATAATTATCCATTAAAAGTTCCTTTTGAAATTTTAAAACATAAATATTTAAAATAATATATTATCATAAATTAAGATTATATTTTATTATAATTCTATACAGTATTTAATAGTCTATCATGTAAGACATGATCTTTAAAAAAATTTCATTGTATTTTATTATAAAAATTCTTAAAAGCAATCATTCAAAAGAAAATAAAAATTCAAAAGATAAATCTCAAAAAAAACTATCTAATTGATTTACAGGTTTTTATTTCTGATATAATTGTATAAACAAAATCTGAGGCATATATCTGAAAGACCCTATTTTTCTAAAAACACGCTTATCATTTTCTACATATTCAATAATATATCTCTTACCAAAATCTCAAAATAAATATTACATATTATTTGTTAGATTTATTTTATTCTATGCAAGTTGTAATTGAATAAAACATTGTTTTATTCCTGATTACATGTTACATCTCTCATATTACTTATTCAAGATAAACAATTTACATAAATATTATTACCCTTAATTAAGACTCTTTTATGTATCCTAAGGGCATTCCCTAACGGTGTGGCCTTTGAATCTAAAGAAGCGGTTTCTAGTATAAGAATACCTCCATCGGTAGTAAAGAAGGTGAATATAAAGCATCACATACAGTTTAAATGTCATTTAGCAGACAACTGGACGTAATTGTACAGCTTTAAGAAAGAGTTGATAATATGGATCGTTTACTGGAACTCCCTGAAGAAATATTGCGAGACATCTTACTAAGAATGCCTTACAAATATCTATCAAAGATTAAGCAATTGTTGAAACCCGCCAAAGAAATGATGGAATGCTTCACGTTTTATAAAGATAGAATAAAGTTTGGGCTGGCGCGGAGATATATATGTTTTCTGCAGTCTGCTGGGATATCTATATACGACCCCGTCGATCAATCATGTGAAACTCTCCCTCCTATTCCCACCGGATTTCAAATCATACCGGCTTGTCAGATTGTTTGTGTTAAGCATAAGCTTGTTTTACTGGGATTGAAATATTATGGCGATTTGACTACAAAGATTTTGATCTATGATCTATTATCTCGTACATGGAAGCAAGGTGCTGAAAATCCCACTGCCAGATCTGTATTCGCCTTTGCATGTTGTCCTTCATCTAAAGAATCAATTTACATTGCAGGAGGACTTGGCAAAATTTGTGATGGTGCTGGATCCCGTGAAGCAGCAGTTTATAAAGTAGATGAAGACAAGTGGGAGCTTCTTCCTGAGATGCACCATGATATTAGCTTGTGTGGGGGTGTTTTTATTGAAGGAATGTTTTATGTCATTGGTGGTTTCGGTAAGAACTCTCAAAGATTTGAACCCAACAGAGGAGTATGGACAACAATAGTAAACATGTCAATGAACAATTCATGGGACGCCCAGGTTGTATATGCGTTTGGACAACTATATGGCTTTGGAATGAATGGAGTAGAGCAATATGATTGGGAAGGAAAGGCGTGTAGAAAAGTGGAAGCCTTCCCTGGAAAACTTAGTTTTGTTCGTACCACAGTGTGGTGTGATCGAATTTTCTTGATCGGATATAATAAGACTTACTTCGGTTTTGGGTCTCCAGTTTTTTATAGGTATAAACCTGGAGGAGCTTTCTTTGGCAGTTGAATTTCTGTTGACAAACCGAAAATCTTTCCGTGTACAATCTTTCCGGAAACGGAAATCCTATGTGTTGCCACAATAAAAATTTAATGTCTTTGCCCGCTTCATTACAAGATCATCTAAATTATTTATATTTCAATTTGAATTTTACTTTGGCAAAATCATAGTTTATATATATACATAAACTATAAATAAATGAAAATAAAAGCAGTCCCCTTGGCATACCTACAAATGTGGTTTTTTTTTTAGCGATAATTATCTATTAAAATTTCCCCTTTAAAAGTTAACACATGAGTATTTAGAATAGTATATTATCATACATTAAATTTATATTTTATTGTAATACTATTCAATTTTTAAATTCTGTCAAAAAATTGTATTTTATTTTATTGTAAAAATTTATAAAATATCCATATAGTTTTGTTTTTAAAACAAAAGTGGCAAGCTACTATAATATATTATAAATATAAATAGGATAATACAAAATCCGGTTCTAGAGAGCATACTAGAAGGAAAGAACCATTAAGAAAACCTTCGGTTATATCTCGAAAAAGATAAAGATTACAATATTGATTACCAAGATTATAATAAGCATGTTGATAATTCAAAATTCAACATTTAGTTCCCAAAACACCTACCCAAATACTAGCATATTAAATCACTTACAAAAGATCAAAAATTATATTTATCCCCTCTACAAAACGTATAATAAACCCTACAATTTTACTCCAAAAATCCCACAAAAAATTGCGATTACATTTTCATAGAATCCTCATTAATTAAATTTTCATCTTGCATCTCTAGACCCTCTACTAGCTGAAGACCTCTATCAAAAAACCGTCTTGTTCCAACATAAGCTTTTTGGAATTGCATATGTGGTCCTAGCCCTATATTGAGCATGCTTGTATGCACCTAAACTCTTCTTGAAATCGGATTGTATACATTTTTTGTATGAATTAGACCACAAGGAGGAGAAGTCTAGTTGTATACATTTTTGTATGAATTGGGCCACAAGTAGGAGAATTAACTCTGAGGTGCAAATCCAATTGCAAACCATTGTTTACTACAGGACAAACATAGGCTCAAAGGAACGCCCATGCATAGTATTTCTCTTTATTCTCTAACTCCACTATAGGGCAAATATTATGTTGGTTTTTTCTTAAGGAACACATCAATTTTTTTGTCTTTTTGTATTGTAAAGCAACTCTAATGGAATTAAAAATCTCTTCAATTCCTTGTCATCTTTGCACAAAAGCCCTTGCAAATAAGCTAGCAATAAACCCTTCCCCACAAAATAAATTATATAGTTGTACTGCACAGAGAATGGCATTGCCTAATAGGAATTGGACATTGATGAACTTTTTGTTGGCCCATAGTTGTCATTGCACCAAATGATTGACATGTTAATGCCCGATATAACTGTTAGATTTAATGGATCCATGGGAGGTGGTTATTCCATGTCATGAATCCCAAGGGGAGCGTTGACCATCTACCAAAAAACTCCCCCTCAACGTTACCCAAGGGGATTTGAACCTAGCACCTTTGGATTTGATACAACTTTTTGGCCCATAATTGTCGTTGCACCAAAAGATCGACCTATTAATGCCCGATACAACTACCAAATTTAATAGATCCACAACATGTGGTTAGTCCATGTCACGAATCTCAAGGGGAGCACTGACCATCTATCAACACTTTCTAGCTAAGTCCTCAATTTTATTCAAAGACTAAATTAAATTGAGTGATTTGCTTAGAAAAATGGATATCACCTAGGATGGAAAGATAATACTTTGAGCTTGCGAGCTGGTAGCCTCAAGTCTCAAGATTATTCATATGCGGGTGATCCGACAATAGTGGTTTATAATTTTTGGCCAAACTGGACACTGAAATTATTATTTTTAACTAAATCTTCACATTTAGGCACCTATAGCAGCTAAACCGTGAAGAATTTGAAGATGATGCAAACTAGAGTCTCATCACATTTTTTCTGTAGATTCTAAAAATATTTTTTTCAATCTTTTTGGAATAATATTACACTTCTTTTTCCATCTCCCACAAAAACTAGTTTTTTTCAGAAAATAACATTTTTAAAAAGTGGCGCACACCGTATACAACATAATTTTTTTGTATGAAGGATAAAATTATAGTTTTTTCGAATTTATATTTGTTACTATGATATCTAGCACTTTCATTTGGTCTCACAGTTTTTTATTCAATATTTTTTCCTCAATAGAGTTTCAAAGTCAAACCAATTGCAGTTCAAACATAGGCGGACTGTATACAACATAAATTTTTTTGTATGTATCGAAATTAATTTATTTATTTTTAATGGATCAAGGACATCAATACCCAACAAGAAAATATTTTAAAAAATTTTATTTTGATAATTTTCTATTTTTCTACATGTGCAAAATAGAGAGCTTGATTTTCGGTGAAAAACCTATGTTTAATAAAACTAAAAAAACACATACATAATAAAACCAAAACATATTAAAATTATATTTGTGGGATAGCTCATTTTGAGGAATACCATAATAATTTCAAATAAATTTTAAATGAATTAATTTGATCCCCAAAAAGGTAAATCAAAAGTGATTTTTTATCAGCATTTTGATAGGTATAAAGGAGACTCATTTATAAGTATGGTTTAAAACAAGCAAGGTTATATCCAAGGGGGTTTGATCTAAGGTGGTTTTATCAAAACCTCTTCAATTAGAATCCTTAAAATGGAACTTTTAAAGGCTTAAATCATTATATTTTCTAAAAATATGTGATTTCAACAAAATCAATTCCTCTCAGAAATTGTAAACCAGCTTTGTGGGATCACCCATGCAGTCTACAACCCTATCACATTCCAACTTGAAAAAAATATTTATAGTTTCATGATTGATGTATTCTTCTCTCAACCTCTCCCATGGCTTAACTAGAAAAGACACCCTCAAGTTCCAAGGACAGAGTGCCATTTGTCTATAGCTTGTATGGTGGATTAGCACACCCAAGTCTCTAAGAATTACTTTTCTTTCAACAATCCTCTTAATAAAATATTTCTAGTGAAAATTATTTTCTTAGAATACTTTTGATTATCTACTTCTTCCGATGACAAAAATCAATTTACCATGATGAGGAGTAGTGTGAAGGACTGAACATTTATCTTTGCCTTATTTTTCTTAAATTATAGCTAATGTAAACTAGAAGCTGATGAATGTTTTGGCTAACTTCACACTCCATAAAATGATTATAAAGTACCTTGATAATATAAATAACATTGGGTAAGTAACATGTATGAAGTGATGTGAATCAACGAGAATATTTGATCAGATGCTGACATCATCAAGTGGTAACTAAATCTCCTTTGCAGTTGATGTGAGATGTCCTTGGAAACTGATGTGAGTATCCATATGAATTTATAATTCATAATTACTATGTTCAAACTCAAAACACATGATTTAATTCTAGCTCACTATTCGCTCTCCATGTTATTTCCATGGTGCCTAGCTCTCCATGTGTTGTCCATGGTGGAAGCTAACTTGTAGTAAAAAAAATGAAATTCTTCCTCTTCCATCACCGAGATCTCAATGACTTAAATAAAATCATGCTTCTCTAATGTTTTTCTCATTTAGATGGCTTACAAAAGAGCATGCTTTACCCCTTTCTTTAGTTTATTTTTAGAGCTTATTTAGTAGGAAACCTAACCAAGATTTAATATCTCCTGATTTAAAATTTCCTCTAATTGAGGATAATAATGAAGATGGCTAAAATCTTTGGTTAAATAGATTTCTTGGTTATTGCATCCCATGTTTTCCAAAGCAATCTGCTAAATGATTACCTTCTCTTTATTTGTGAGTGATATAATAACTTTGAAAATTTTCTAACAAAGACCAGGCCCTTTGAGGAACATATTGTAGATTCCAATTCTAAATACTTTTAATTTTACAAGAATTTATAATTACTAAATAATCCCCTTCAACATGTAAGTGTGTGATGCCCATCCTCGATGCAGTTTGCAGACCTATCAATAGTGCATTTGACTTTTCAAGATTATTGGAGCCTTTTGGTAAGTGTGTTGAAATGATTGCAAGTTACTTACCTCTTCAATATCTTAAACAAACACCAGCACCTGATTCCCCTAGGTTTCCTCTTGAAGCCCCATTAAATTTTAGTTTTATGAAGCCATTTTGTGGGGTGTTCCATTTTAGTAGTTTTCTATCAATTTTGGCTACTTTTGGTTGTAAATGAATCCCTGGGAAGGGTAATTTTATGGTCTTCCAGTTCCTTAAAATGGAATCATCCCGATTTGTAAAGACTAATTTTAGAGCCTTGTTCATTTGAATATTGCTATTTACTACTTTTGATTCTACTTTTTCAACCTTTCCTTGTATCACTTCCACTGATGATGAAATTTTTCTGAAAAATACATAAATTTCACTCCCACCATAAATTCCAAATTACTAGGGATGGGAGCACTTTCCAAATAGAAGAAAAGAGTATATTCTTGAATAAAACCGGCCAACTTTGGAATAAATACCATAAAGAATTTGGCAAGGGAGTGTAATAATTTAACTTGTTTAAGACAAAGCTCTGACATTGATGTGTAGGATAGAATTTGAGAAACAAGTGATCTTCTATAATTTTATTACACAAAGGGTAGTTGAATGGTTCATCTATGATTAGTTGTGATAGATGATCACTTGTTAGAATTATATTTTTTAAGGCCATCCAAGCAAATCTCCCATTCTTTGGCAAATTTTTTATATCCCAACAGAATGAGAAATCTCTTTGATTAGATTGACTTGAATTAAAACATAAAGCCTTGTATCCTTGTCTAACAGTATAATTTCCATCACTTGATGCAACCCACATAAGTCTATCTTTTTTTGTAGAAAGGAAAACCTCACAACGATTCAAAATTTATTGCAACCTATTGCATTGTTGTGTTGAAAGAAAAGGATCCAAAATGCATTTCCAAATCACTACCCCTGACAAAACTTCAACTAATTGCACATAGTCTAAAAAATTCACGCCCCTTTAATGCTTTAATGTTTCCATTTTTTGAATTAGATCAAGATTATTCTTTATGGGAGGATTACCATTCCATGAATCACTCGAGAACTTTATACTCTCTCTGTTATTCACCTCCCATGAAAAATATGTGGTGATTAAATTTCTTCTTGATATCAAAAAGTTCCTTATTGTTGACACTTTAGGAGGGTTAGAAATAGTCAAAATTATGGAGGGTTCCTGGTTATCCAAGTAATTTTCTTGCAAAATTTTACACCATTTGGATTTTGGATTTACATACATTTTCCATATAATCTTTTCACCAAATGCTTTATTTCTATTGACTAAATTGTGAATTCCAACCCCTCCTTGACTTTTTTCCTTTCCCATTCCCTATAAAAATATTAAATGAACCTTTTTCTACTCATCAATATTACCTTTCCAAATAAATTCTCTAATGATTTTTTAAATTTCTAAGATCACAAACCTGGGAGCTTTAAGAAATACTAGAGAATAATTAGGAATGGAAGTTAAAAAAAAATTAACTAATAGTATTCTCCTTGACAATGAAAACCATCTGGCCTTCCAAAGAAAAATACTTGATTTCATTCTATCTATTACTTTTACCCAATATGCTACTTTATTTGGGCCCAATCAGAGAGTGATTCCTAAGTAAGTACCAATAGCTCTTCTTGGTGGAATCCAAGAACTTTGACTATCTTCTCCACTATATCTTGCTTTGTATTTAGCACATAAACTTTTGATTTTTTTGTGTTGATCCTTTGGCTTGGTCTTGATGTATACTTGTTTAAAACCCCCTTAATCTACTTTGAATCTACAATAGATTATTTTCCAAGAAAATTAGTATCATCTACAAAAAAGTGAATGTGTAACCATTAGACTTGTATTCCCTATTTAGACCCCTTTCCACCTGCCCTCTAAATTCTTGCTGCTAATAAATCTACTCAATGCTTCTGCCATGATTATAAACAAAAAGGGTGATAGTAGATCCCCTTGTCTGACCCCATGAGATGCACTTAAAAATCTAGTGGGAGATCCATTTAGTAAAATTGAAAAATTAGCCCCTCAAAGATACATTATTATCCATCTACACCATTTTGTATTAAAACCAGTACTTGAAAGAAACTTCCCTAAAAAATTCCATTTGACTTTGTCATACACCTTTATCATATCCAGTTCTACGATGGTGGAAGGTTTCTTATTTGTGCAGATTGAATGAAGAGTTTCATGGGTGGCTATGGCTCCTTCATCTGTCTCTCTTCCTGGGACAAAGCCACCTTTTTATTGTGAAATGATCCTCGGTATGATGGATTGCAAACTAAGATAAATTGTCTTAGTAAATATCTTATAGATTGTATTACATAGAGAAATAAACTTATATTCAACAAACATTATTTAGATATTTCACTTTGGGCAAAATTACAATATTTGTCACATTGAATTTTCTTAACAGTGAACCCATTCTTCGTGATTCTTCAATAGCCCATAACAGATCAAAACACACATTTTCCCAACATTTTTGAAAGAATAAGGTTATATATCCCTCCAAACAAGGGGTTTGTATGAAGCCAAAGAAAAAACTACCTTTTTGAGTTCTTCTAAGGGTATGTGCAGGATCATCATGGAAAAAACAGGCCCTTAAGTGGCAATAAAAAGATAAAAAATCAGAGTTACACAACTTGATGTAAAAATTTGAATAAGTTATCTATATTATTTCAAAAAAATGTACAAGTAGAATATGTATAAAATTTAATTTAGTTTCTAAACTACTCGACCTTTATTTAAAAAAAAAAAATCTATTTGATGAAAATTTGAAATTTCAATGCAGTAGTATTTTAATTTCAGGGTAAAAATGAGAATTAGGTGTCTATCTAACCACCCTAACTACAATATAATCATAATATTTTTTTATCATATTTTAGATATAAGTAGCGGACTCATGTCCTGATGTGATGCATATTTTTTTATAATTTTTTTCCAAGTAAATAATTAATTATGATTTTTTTATTACAACTTTAAAAATAAATAAAATTTCATCCATCTAACCACCTTAACATGGTAAAAAATTCATGAAATTCAATTTTTTATTTTTTAATATTATAGTATGTGAAGCATAGAATGTGACACATGTTTCAGATACAAAAAATGTGATACTATTTGAAAGCTATAAATGTTTTTCAATCAGCCTATCAATCGGGACTTTATTCATAATTCTAATAGAAAATGAATAATAATTATTTATTAAATTCAAAGTAAAGCATAATTTATATTGGTGGAAATTTGAGAATCTCCTATAAAAACCCATTTCATTTCATCAATTTTGGGTGAAAAAAAAGTCATCAGCCACATGGACCATCATATGGCTTGCATATTGCCACTTTTTGGCCCATCACGATCCTACACATACCCCTAAGGAGAAAGGCTTCATCAAATTTACATTATCCCCTTTAGTGACCAATATTGGAATGGTTTTCAAGAGCTCTACTTCATCTTTAAAATTTTCCTCATCTCTGTCCGGAGGTGCAGATAAGAGATCTGAGAATAATCTTACACATTCTCTTTGTATTTATTCTTCCTTAGTAATCCAATTACCAGTTGATATTTCTTGGACAGATTGAATTTCCTTGGAAACCTTCTTTATGTTAGCATATGCATGAAAATATTTGGTATTATGATCACCCTCCCTCAAGCACAACTCTCTTAATTTTTTCCTCCAATATATTTCTTATCTAGTACTTAATTCTTCTCATTCATCTTGTAATTTCTTTTGGTGATCATATAATTGTTCATCTAGACCATTAAAGATGACCTGATCATGCACCTCCTCCAATTGTTTTCTAAGAAGTTGTTTTTGATGGAATATATTTTTAAATACCTCTTTGTTCCACTTTACAAGATTCTATTTAATATGAATTAGATTTTTATACAGTTGAAACATCATTGTTCCATGTTCATGAGGAGTTGTAATCCACCATTGATGAATCAAGTCCAAAATATTAGGAAAAATGAATTAGATACTCTCAAACTTGAATGAGGATTTGAATTTTGAAGATGAGACATTTGAAATGGTAAGAGAAATTGCATAATGGTCGGAGTCTACAAAGGGTAGAATCTCATATACCAAATCATGATTAAGAGTGAACCAATTGGAGGAATCCAAATATCTATCCAGTCTAACTGCTATATGAAGAAATCTTTTCCTTACGTTAGTCCATGTATAATTACCCTTAGCTAGTATCACATCCCCTAAGGCATTTGAGTTAATGAGAGAATTAAAATTTGTTATTGTTTTGGAAGGTGGAATGATTCCTCCTTTCTTTTCATGGAGTGAGGCTATAACATTAAAGTCTCCTTTAAGAATTATTTTTTCATCTCCCAAACTTGTTAATTATTGTGTGAGGTAATCACATAAATTCTTCTTATTGGTTGTAGTTGTTCGGCCATAGATGTCAATCAACCAAAATTCTAAATCAAATTTTACTGCTTTCACCATATGACAATTACATTCATTTTTAGTTGACTTAATACTAACTATAATTTAATTCCATAATACCAATAATCCCCTTGAAGCTGCTTGAGCACATAAATGCACCAATTTCCATAGATTCCATTTTTTAATCATGGCTTCATATGTATCTATTGACATTTTTTTTCTTGTAGAAACACTATATCGGCTCTGCATCCATTGGCTTCATTTTTGATGCAAGATCTTTTGTTAGGGGAATTAATGCCCTCAACATTACAAGAAATTATTTTCATGGCACTCGAGGAGAACAAAAGGCTCTCCTCGAGCGTTTGTTAGTTGTAAGTGCTAAAGAATCATATGAAGTTGTTTGGAGTCCTGCCTCTATTTATTCCTACATATTTGTAAGTTTTGATATTCTAACCCTCTTGCATAAACATTTTTTAAACATTGTTTGAAAAGGATTTTGTGATATAGACAATGGTTGAGATAAATCAAATCCTATAGAGTTCTCTATATTGGTCTAGCTTAAGACTTGATCTTCCAGTTCATTCTAAATGTTGGCCTTATATCTCTTGTTGATGTTGTCAGTCTTAGACACCCCTTCCTCTTCATTCAAGCTGATTAAAAAAAACCATAAAGTTATGCATTATGTATGTATTATGAAATTCCCTCTTTTTCTGAACATAAATTAATAATTTTTCACATATTCAATAATTTATCTTCTATCAAAATCTCAAAATAAATATTGGATATTATTTTTACAATTTAGTTTATTAGATATATTTGTTTTGTAATTCAGTGAAAAAATATTTTTGATTACATATTAGTCAAGGACAAAAACAATATTAGTTGACTAAAATCTAGATAACCTCTTTCACTAAGGGTATTTGAGTGTTATGAAATCTCAGGTATGAAAACCTAAGTGGATGTTCCTTGACAGAAACAAGGTGTAGTGATGGAAAATGTCACCCTTCACATTTCCACACCTAATTTGGGAATAATTAATGTTAAAATGAACCTAATGTTGCCTTGGTCTAGTGTTGTAACATGTTTTATGCATTCACAAATTGGATTTAGGATCCTTTTAAACTAAATAAACCTAACCTTTCCATAATTTAGTGTTGTAAAGTGTATTCATTTACACATTCACATTAAATTTAGGGCCCTTGTAGACTAAATGGACCTAATGGTTCCTTATTTAGGATGTTGTAAAGTTTATCCTAACACTCTACACCAATCTAAGGTTTTATTAATTAATTAGGCGTATCTATGTTGTAATTGGCCCTATTTTGAACCCATGAGCCTTATTAAATGTATTTTTTTTAGAGATAATCACAATAATTATTGACTAATCAATCATTATTCCATGTTTTTTGTCATCTATGGTCTGGGAATCATATGCCACCTTGGGCATATGATTCCCATTGAGCTCTTGGGACCTGATTTTGAAATTCACCTTAAATAGGACTTGTCTTGGAGTATGTGCCCCAGTTTTGAGCCACTGGGACTCATACAACTTTGGCATATGAATCCCACTCTAATCAATACCTAATTTAAATTCAATTATTTGTGTGATTTTATCTTCTCGGATCTGATGTCGACTTGTAGTGTTGTAATTTAAAAAAATGGCATAAATAAGTATAAATACAAGGTTATTTCATCATTTCAACACCTAAGCAATCTTAGAATTTCACAAGCAAGCAAGAGCACTTTCACAAGAGTTTATATGAGAATTCAAGAGAATTGGATGCAATTTCTAAGGAATTCAAGGGCAGATTTCTTCATTAGTTGTTGCAACAATTCAAGATCCATCATCATGTCAAAGTCATTAGGTATCAAGCTTGTTATTGAGCTAGTGTATTGATGTAGCATTCAATATCCAAGATTAATCATTATTATACATCTAATTCAAGATCAAGATCTATAATCTACATGGCCACTTCATGTTAGATTTTTTATTTACATCTCAATACATCATTCAAGGTATCATTCTTCATGCTTCACATTTCCTATTTTACGTTTCATTTTCATGTTTCATTGTTTCATCATACTTGGTTTAATTACCTAAATTAGGTTTGAACTAGGCAAACCGCTATCCTCTAACCATCAACATTTTTCTCTCTCTCTCTCTATATGTGTGATTGCAGATCTAGGTGTCTTGGAGCTTGAAGATCCTTTAAAGACTAAGTTACAAGATTGAAGGAATTTTTTGACATTGTCACCTATGAGCTACAAATCAAGGTTTCTAACTTAGAGATTTGGAAGGAAGGAATTTGTAGGAAGGAAGCTACAATAGATTACAAGAGAATACTAGAATTCTAACCAAACCCTAGTACTAGGACTGAATTTCAACTTGTGGCATATGAGTCCTAGTACAAAATATTTTCTAGATTTTAGTGCATTCAAATCAACCACTATCAGATTCTAGTTTTGGCACAAAAACCCTAGTTTGGGACTAAATCACCCATAATGGCATAGGATTCCAAACAAGCACTAAACAAAAAGATTTCAGGGTTTTGATGCTTGTTCTAACCTCATCCTTCTTCTAGGTGCACCTATATACTTTCTCAGTCTTTTATTTTGCATTTTAGTTTCATTTCAAAGGTCATTTAGTTAGGTTTTGCATGGTACTTTGCATGTTACATTCATTTATTGTCTTTCAAAGCCCTAGCTGGGTGGTGAACCCCTTTTTAGTCTCTAATCAAACCCTAGGACAACAATTATTAGATCTATTTTTCTCATTCTATCATTGAAATGAGATCTTTGGGGTTTCCTTGGGTGAAAGTTTAGTGAAATAAGACCATATCCTTGTGCTCCATCTCCTAAAGGTTGGGCTACCCTATTTCCATTGTTTCACATGGTAAGGAGAAATACGCGTGACTTTGATTCGTTTAGAAGCAACTTTTGCATAGGCAGTCCTTGGGTGAAGGATGCCTCTATGACCTAAAGTCCAAAGGGGGAGAGTTTGAGGGAAATAACTCCAAGCATCGAGGGCTCATTCCTAATTTGTTTAATCTTCTCTCTTTAGTAGACTTTATTTTGAAGCTGAAATGGGTACCAAATGGGTGCGATTGAATTGAGGAAACCTGATAAGTTATAACTAGTAGATAATATATCTTTTCAATAGTAAATGAATGAATTAAGGGATTTGAATACTTTATAATTGGTATTTGAATATATGTATGTTGTGTAAAGTCCATTTCATGTTGGTTCCATGTAACTTTTATGTGTTGTAAAAATTGAATCCATATCTTGAGATATCTATGTATAGGCCTGTGTATCTGTTGATTGTGATTGTGATTTGTGTTATGTATGATCTACTAAAGTGTGAACCTCTAGGATATTTGAGCAGTGACAAACATTCATTGGATCTTGCCAATGGTCAATGTTTGGACTACTATTAGGGATTAGTAAGAATTCACTTGGTTCACAAAGGTGAAGATAGTGTGCTACCCTAGTTATGATATAATAGTTGTTGCATGAGTAGGGACCCATCCGTGTGAGTTATAGTATTTTGAGGCTAACTATTATATCAAGGGGATTCATTAGCAGTCATTAAGAGCACAAAAGTGACCCATGCCAAGTGTTGCTCGAGATAGTGAACAAGATAGTTGACTTTATCACTAAGGTTTGAAGATGGTATATGTCGGGAGCTAATTTTTCTTGTGTAGACAGAGTTGTCACATGTGGCCTATAAACAATTAAATTCAAAATACATTAACTAATGGTAGGTTCTATACTTGTCGAAAGGCTTGAGATGGTGGATGGACCCATGGTGTAGTATGCGATGAACCAAATACCCTTCCTAGTTGTTAGATTTTATACTTTCCTTGGTGGGGTGAGGACAAACCCGCAGTGTAGTATGGGATGCACCAAATCTTCTTCCCATTTGTCCAATGGTGTAAAATATCAGAGGGTAGGATAAGACCTACTGTGTAGTGCGCAGTGCACCGATATTCTTTTTTATCTGGGATGCATTATGGACATGTGTTATTTATGCATTGTGATGTGTCAGTTAGTCACTATGCATGTATGATATGGTGGAGCTAGTCCTCGTGTATTTATGTTGAATGTTCAAACTATTTATTATGTATTTGTGATGTATGTTGGAGCTAGTTACTAATGTAACTGTGATATGCATATGAACTAGTCAAATTTATACTCATGATATGAAAATGAGAAATTCATAGCTATACTTATGATGTACATATGAGCTAATCACCATTGTACTTGTGATTTGTGTATGATCCAATCACTGTTCTACTTTCAAAATGAAGTGTATGAGCTGGTCGACCTGATTATGGTATGATATGCCCCTTATGAATATTATGATTTTTCATACAGTAACATTTGGTTTGGAATGAACACTTGATGGTAAAGTTGTTATCATTATATTATAATTGACTAAGTGATAGCGTAAACTTAATTAATAGTCATGGGTTAAAAGTGAGATAAAAATTATCATGCAAGAGGAGAGAATGAACTACCTCTAACATGAGGAGGTGAACTACAAAGCCTCCTATTCCCACAAGAGGATACATAGCCAAGGTCACCATGAACCCTCAATCTTTAGGTATGGGTCTAGGAATGACCCTAATTGTATGAGCTTAATACTTTTTAGTGCAAGAATATAAGTGGTGATATTGATTCGTTGTCATCTTGGTGAATAAATATATTTTTTAATTAACACTCATAATTTATATGGAATAGACTTGGTTGGTTAATTTTGTAGTTGATGCAAATTGAATGAAAAAGAAATAAAATTATATTGCTCAAAAGACAAGTTTTACATTTTCTTGTAGACAAAATAGTAATGACCTATATTGTAAATATGATGAAATGACAATATTTGATGGTACCATAAATAATATTTTATATCCCTATGAAACAATGACATTAAATTTATTTATAATCTATATATTAATAGATAAAATAGTGTCAACATAATCCAAAAATAATTTATGCAAACTGATACCATCCCTTTTTAGATAGGTTATAATGTATATATATAACACCGATAGTTCAAGGTTATCAAAATGCCCACTGTTATACACTCTTGTTATCTTGCCAAACTACTAGATAAATGATTTTTTTTTTTTTTCCCAGCGACGATAGATATTCATTGAGTGCATGTGACATTGTTTATAAGGAGACGTATGGCTGTCCTACCAATTCAAGTGCAAATGTCATTTCATTCGATTTTTCTGAGATATATAGTGAAACATATGATCCATAATACATGAAAAATATCAGTTAGCGATCGAATAATACTATTGAGGTTTAGCACAAGAGACAATTTCGTTAAGGATCAGTTTGGTTATCTATCAGATGCAATTACTCTAAAGATCACAACAAACTCTTATGAGTTTGTGCTATAACATTTGCATAGGGGGATGGTAATTGGCAAATCATAAAAAATAGTTCCTAGGCATAAGTTTTTGATATTTACAGGTCTTAATTTTCCTATTGGAAAATATTGATAACATCCGCGTATCCTGTCAAATTTAGCATCATATATTAATATAGTAATTTGAGAATTTTTTTTCTAGTAGACTGATTTTTCAAGATGTGCTTCTCCCATATAAAAATTGCATAGAATAAAAATTTCATTTTACCAATTAAAATTTATGATAAGAAATTCAAATAATATTCGTTAATACCTGTTGCACAAAGAATTCAAGGGTAAAAGGGATTATAGATTTTGTGACTGAATCAAGATAAATGATGCAATTTCGCTAAGAATTATTGACTTGAAATTCATTTAAGCCTCTGCACCTATACTCAAATATGTAGAATAAACAAGGTTTACCAGATAAGCCAATTCTAGACTTGGAATGTTAACATTATCACACAAATCTTATGACAGCTGACCCTATCTTGGCTTCTCCGGTGGAGGCAAGGAGACATATTGAGAAGTCCTCTTGATTTAAGACTTTTCTAGAGCTCACTGAGTATAGTATTCAAAGGATGCATCTGTTATCTTTTATGTCTTGTCCATATGCAGTCCATATGCAATAGTACCACATTCTTGTAGGAGATTATAGCTCCTTATCTACATCAAGAACATAGGCATCGACATACATTGCGATTCCTCCCATGTGATTCTCTTTCTCCTATGACTCTCTTTATTCTCCTCTCCTCCCATGTGGATTTCTTGTAATGAAAATATCTATTCATTATGATTTCATGGGCATCCATAACCTGTTCCAAAGATCTCAATTTTGGCAACAGGTTGGGAGAATGATGACAATGGTTATGGACTCCCGTTTTATTTTAAAATCCATAACATTTATGCAATGATGGACGTCCATTCCATTCCCTACCGATGCTCATCTATCTACAACTAGCACTTGCACCCCAACAAGGTGCAATACTTACGTCGATAGGCTGAGCCCACATTATTTATTGTTGTGAAAAGCAATGGGCAACGTGAAGAAAGCAGTGATCTATCTCACCTATCCTTGTCTACCTCTCCCTACCTTCTTCCCCACTTCTCTCCCTCTTGCTCTCTCCTTCACTCTCGATTTCTCTCTATATCACGTATCCCTCTCTACCTATCCCTCTCTCCATCCCACCTATTTCTCTCTCACTCTCTCCTTCCCTCTCTACTTCTCTCCCTCTATCACTTATTCCTCTCTACCTCTCTCTCCTTCCCCTCTAATTCTCTATATCTCCCCTATCCCTCTCTACCTCTCTCTCCTTCCTCTCTAATTCTCTATATCTCCCCTATCCCTCTCTACCTCTCTCTCCTTCCCCCTCTCTGTCTCTCTCACTCTCTTTGGCTCTCTCTTTCCTTCTCTACTTCTTTCTATCCCACTTCTCTCACCCTTCCTATCTCTATCTCACTTATCTCTCTCTACCTCGCTCCGTCCCTTTACCCTCCTCTCTCTCTTTCTTTATCCTTCCCTCTCTAATTTTTTTCCCTCCTCTCTTGCTCTATCCTTCCCTCTCTACTTCTTTTCCCTCCTCTCTCTCTTTCTTTATCCTTTCCTCTCTACTTCTTTACCCTCCTCTCCAATTCATTCCAAAAACAACACTTCCTATAGAACTTTAGTTTTTCATTTTTCTATTTGTTTATTGTTTAGATTTTATAACACAGAACAATTCTTTTTATATTAAAAATTTATTATATTATTTTATTTATTTTATTTAAAAAATCTTTTTTATTTTATTTATTATATAAACTATTTTATTTTATTTTATTTATTGTATAAATTATTATTTATTAGATAAATTATTATATAAATTATTTATTATATTATATAAATTACTATTATATAAATTATTTATTTTATAAATTATTATTATTTCCATTTCGAATCTCATGCGTATAAAATGTTCTTTCAAGCATTTAATACCATGTTTAAGTTCCATTCATATTCGTACTCAATCCATGCATGGAAATTTAACTAATCTAGAAATCAACCTTTGACTGAACTGATCCCGCACAATATTTTTGTCTTTTATTTGGATAGGCCACGATTTCGTATCTTTGTACGATGAATTAATCTTCCTTCGAGTGTAAGTGAATCTCCTTTTGCGATAGTGCATACAGTTATGGAGAAATGGGAAGGAAATTTCCACACTCAAATTTCATGAGTTATTTTGTCTGGGACGGTATGACGTGCTCTACGCACCTGTCCATCCTCACTAAATTATTACCCATATCGTAAAGTTCGTGGGGTTCCCACTGGTGTCAGACTGTTGGAAATGTCGGTGGGGTTTCCCCATGTAAATAATCTATCGACTAATAAAGGCTGTGAATACAGGCCTTTCCTCTTGTCCCTACACCCCATAGGCTGTTACACTTTTGTTCCATAGCAATTACTAGAAAACCATAATCGATTTAATAGATTGTATTTTCTAACTTGTGACTGTAAATTACATAAGGCATTGTTTGTCATTTTACATATTTCTTTTACCCTTAAATGGTTATAAGTGTGGCATGTTTACTATTATGCATTGAGATTTCTCATATTCGAGCTAATTTGAGAAAATTTGTGCACTTCGATATAATGAAATGTGAAGCTTCCAATTTACTTAATACTATGTTGAACTAGCTACTATAAATTAAATTTTGATATTTTTGGCAGTATATCGAGGTTTATACCAATAACATAATAATAGAGGTTGAGTAGATTTATACAATAATTTTTATTGAAGTTGCATATTTTTTTTATTTTTTTAACTTTTGTGAGTTATTAATGATTATTTATGATAGGTTCAAATCATTACGATTAGTATATATTTTCAGTAGACATCCTTCTTATAGTTCAAAGTATCTATATCTGATCATGACAAATGTAACAATTAAGTATTAAGAAATGAGTTTATTATCAAGCTACTCTACATATATAGGTAATGATGATAAAAACACATTGATTTATAAAAATATGAAATGGTAGGTAGATACATACTATAGTGTATGATCACCTTACTTCTATGTGTTAGTTATAACCTCTTTACAATTGCTAAGTTAGCAATTGAGTGTTGTGCAATCTTTGAGTTGATTCATGACAAGGATGAGGCTTATCTCCAATGATTCTAGACAATTCATTGTTTAATAATACCAATTTTGCAAATATTATTTCAATTTCTTAGGGTGAATCCTTTAACTTCTATAGATATTACTCTTAATATGAAAAATAGTCAAAGAGATAATTGTGCCTACTACAATGAAGAAATAAGTCATGACAATTACCACAAAGGATACGCTGATAGAAACTACCACCAAGAAGATAAAGGAGTAGGAGATGGATACTATAGATTGATAGTAGAAATGAAGAAAAAGATATAAAATGGATGATAATGTAACTATCAAGGAGAATGCTTTAAGTGTGGAGAAGAAGTTAACACAACATTCAAATATTTTCAAAACCAAGGAAAGGAGCTGAAAAAGAAGTTCTAGAACTATATTTGTAGAAGAGCCATGAGGTCATGTGAGTTGGATTATAGCCTTAAGCATGAAGAATCACTAATTATAAGGACCTTTATGAAGCATAAAAAGAGAAGGATTGGTAGAATGGATTAACCCATTAAGAAATAGATGCAAAGTAGGGTAAAAGTGTCCCAATTTTCATATGAGACAATTTAAGATATAAGAAGTAAATAATGAAATAATAACAATTCTAGGAACCTGTAATAATAGTGTTAAGAACATATTAAAGTTGAGATACCTTAACTCCCAACAACTTTATGTATCAAATATTTTTTATGATAATTATCCATTAAAAGTTCCTTTTGAAATTTTAAAACATAAATATTTAAAATAATATATTATCATAAATTAAGTTTATATTTTATTATAATTCTATACAATATTTAATAGTCTATCATGTTAGACATGATCTTTAAAAAAAAATTCAATTGTATTTTATTGTAAAAATTCTTAAAAGCAATCATACAAAAGAAAATAAAAATTCAAAAGATAAATCTCAAACAAATCTATCTAATTGATTTAGAGGTTTTGATTTCTAATATAATTGTATAAACAAAATCGGATGTATATATCTTAAAGACCCTATTTTTCTAAAAACACGCTTTTCATTTTCTACATATTCAATAATATATCTGCTACCAAAATCTCAAAATAAATATTACATATTATTTGTTAGATTTATTTTATTCTATGCAAGTTGTAATTGAATAAAACATTGTTTTATTCCTGATTACATGTTACATCTCTCATATTACTTATTCAAGATAAACAATTTACATAAATATTATTACCCTTAATTAAGACTCTTTTATGTATCCTAAGGGCATTCCCTAACGGTGTGGCCTTTGAATCTAAAGAAGCGGTTTCAGTATAAGAATACCTCGGTAGTAAAGAAGGTGAATATAAAGCATCACATACAGTTTAAATGTCATTTAGCAGACAACTGGACGTAATTGTACAGCTTTAAGAAAGAGTTGATAATATGGATCGTTTACTGGAACTCCCTGAAGAAATATTGCGAGACATCTTACTAAGAATGCCTTACAAATATCTATCAAAGATTAAGCAATTGTTGAAACCGGCCAAAGAAATGATGGAATGCTTCACGTTTTATAAAGATAGAATAAAGTTTGGGCTGGCGCGGAAATATATATGTTTTCTGCAGTCTGCTGGGATATCTATATACGACCCCGTCGATCAATCATGTGAAACGCTCCCTCCTATTCCCACCGAATTTCAAATCATACCGGCTTGTCAGATTGTTTGTGTTAAGCATAAGCTTGTTTTACTGGGATTGAAACATTATGGCGATTTGACTACAAAGATTTTGATCTATGATCTATTATCTCGTACATGGAAGCAAGGTGCTGAAAATCCCACTGTCAGATGTGTATTCGCCTTTGCATGTTGTCCTTCATCTGAAGGATCAATTTACATTGCAGGAGGACTTGGCAAAATTTGTGATGGTGCTGGATCCCGTGAAGCAGCAGTTTATAAAGTAGATGAAGACAAGTGGGAGCTTCTTCCTGAGATGCACCATGATATTGGCTTGTGTGGGGGTGTTTTTATTGAAGGAATGTTTTATGTCATTGGTGGTTTGGGTAATAGCACTCAAAGATTTGACCGCAGAACAGGAGTATGGACAACAATAGTAAACATGTCAATGAAGAATTCATGGGACGTCCAGGTTCTATATGCGTTTGGACAACTATATGCCTTTGGAACGAATGGAGTAGAGCAATATGATTGGGAAGGAAAGGCGTGGAGAAAAGTGGAAGCCTTCCCTCGACAACTTAGCTTTGTTCGTGCCACAGTGTGGTGTGATCGAATTTTCTTGATCGGATATAATAAGATTTACTTCGCTTTTGGGTCTCCAGTTTTTTATAGGTATAAACCTGGAGGAGCTTTCTTTGGCAGTTGGATTTCTGTTGACAAACCAAAAATCTTTCCGTGTACGGAAATCTTTCCTGAAACGGAAATCCTATCTGTTGCCACAATAGAAATTTAATATCTTTGCCCGCTTCATTACAAGAACATCTAAAACACATGATTTTATTTATATTAGAATTTGAATTTTACTTTGGCAAAATCATAGTTTCTATCTATACATAAACCAAGAATAAATAAAAATAAAAAGCAGTCCCCTTGCACACCTACAAATGTGGTTTTAACCACAACATGGATAAAACTCCTTGCCCTGATGAGGGGCTCTGTCAAATGGTGCAGGCCGTAAAACGATGGACGTGGTATAAATCGTTCTGTTTCTCTTCCTCTATTGCTCCTGTTTTCTCATAAACAAATGTCCACTTTCATTCAATATTTTTGTTGGACAAGATAATAAAATTAAATTTGCATGAAAGACCTCTTTATTAACTAATTTATGATACTTGAGGTAAATTTCTTGTTTCTCATTCCATAATCTAGATAATATTAAATCATCTGCTATTTCAATAGTCTTCATTTATGTAATTTCTAGATTGTATACCTTATTTTTCTTCAAGATCTATTTTACTTATAGGTGTAATGTGGTGATGAACATATGCAATTTATTTTCTTCATTTGTATGGTTCATTAAGGAATATTCTCTAAAGATCAGTTGAACCATTGCATAAAATCCCTTATATATTCACATTATTTCTTCTAGAGTTATATAATTTGAGAGAAATGTGCACATGTAGAATTGCTGATTTAAATCTTGTATGAAACCTTTTTTTTGAAGTGAATAAATTTTAGTGCATTGATTTTAAAAAAATTGAAACCATTCTATATTCACTCTAATATGATTTTCACTAAATTACCACACAAACACATCTTTAGTCACTCCAAGAATTTTGCAATTATGAATGTGACTACCAACATCTTACCTTTTCTTTCTAGAGAATTTTAGAAAATTCTTTTATGATCTAGTAGTTAATCTTGTGCATTCATATAAGGCTAATGGGATTAAGTAGATTCTTCATGGCTAAGATAAATTTTATAACCATGGTATAATTCTAAAAATAATGACAATGAGTATCTCACTTTTGTAAAGTTACCAAATTGCATTTTAGGGGAGGTATCTTCATATTTTTGACAAAAAAATCAACTAGTAATTTGAGTCTCAATATAGACACCAAGAATATATTGGTATATCAATTTATTTTTGTACTTATTGTCATGAAAAGAAACCTTGAATAATTTTTTGGACAATAAAAATAATATTGATAGTTGGAGAGATCACTATTGGGTTAATGATCTTTATTTGAATTTGATAGTGTAGATCCTTTGTATGATTAATTTTTTTATTTTTTCCTATCTAAACTAAAAATAAGAAAAGAAAAAGAGTAAAAATAAAGGAAAATGATTTAAATAAAGCCTAGTTATGAGCACATTAATACCTTATTAAGGAATTTTCTCTTTTTTCATTCAACCATAACAAAATATTTTTCTATCCCATACTCTAACTGCTATACCATTGGGGAATTATAAAATAAATTATTTCACATAAGGGACTACTCTTAATACAAGTACAATTAGATATATTTTTCACCTTCCTAGAGTTCCCAACCACCATGGCTTTCCTTTGCATTACCAATTAATACATTCAAATCATCTAAATATTTATCTTTTTTCTCATTGGATAGAATTGATAATGGGAATATTTATTTTTCTACAAAAGGAGACATCACTATATCTATCAAGAAAATTATAAGTTTTCAAACCTTAACTATTCTAAAAATTGACAATTTTGTGATTTGAGAAGTTCACAAACTTAAGAACTTACCAAAGTCTAAGAAAAAAATATTTTTTTTAGGATTTGGGAAATTCTACTCACTTCCTAAATTTACTTTAAAATTAGTTTTTAAGGCTTCAAGTGTTTTGAGAAATTTCTAACTCATCTTTTGGCTATATTGGTGAATTATCCAAGATTAATATTAATCTTGATACCTTAACATATGGTTTAGAGTCTCTAACTAAATTTGAGCTATTTTACATGACTCTATTCAATGAAAAAGGTTCATGGGAAGAAGGTAAAGCATCATGGAAGGCTATCCTGAAGAGTCTCAGAGGTTCTTCTTCACATTAATTAAGTGTTCATATCTTTTTGACTAATTTTTTATGCATATGTATATTTATAATAAACCCCTTCCTTTGTGATTGATGTCAAAGGGGGAGAGATAAAAGAGATGGAGAGATGAAGAGTCAGAGGAAAATATTTTTGTGAGGAACAATTTTGATAGGGGAGTAGTCAAAACATTTAGTGTGATATACTTGAAAAGTTTTTTTCATGCATGTTGCCATCAATGCCAAAGGGGGAGATTGTTGGGAGCTTTACAACATGAGAATGAAGTATGGATGATTGTATTGGTTGTTCCTATTTTATCATTGATGCCGATATGGTAGTAACTACTTTTTGATAATAGTATGGGAGGGTTGCTTGGTTTACCGAAAGTTGTCTTGTGTTGGTAATACTCCTTTGTGATGGATCAGTATGTTGGTATTTGAGTATGGAGCTAATTACAAGATTTGATATGACTTTGATCTCCTAATCATGTTTTATTGACTCGTTTAGATAGTTATATCTTGGATCTTGAGATGTCTTTTTCTATGAACACAAAATTATCTCTCAAAATTTTTAACTCTTATTCTACTATTGTTTTGTGTGAGGTATATTGTGTGGGACACTCCACATTCTAATAATGTGAACATTCTTATATGGATTTTTTGTTGATAGTCTCTTTACTAGTATTATGATGGGAAATTAACGTGATCTTAGATCCGAAAGGTATTTTCTTTGAGGATTATTTTCTAGTTTGGAGAATTGTTGTTTAGTCTTGTCCGACTCAACGAATGCAATATATTATGAAGACTAATAGCCTACTTGGTATAATGCACTACATGAATGCAATGATTAAATGTTATATGGTTTCGACCTAATTGATTAATAAGATATACTTGTATAAATATGAGATAGATGCAAGTGGAAATAGTGTGTAAGAGAAAGTGTGGAAAAAGGGATATATGTGGATGTATAAAAAAGAAAGAAAGAAGTGAATGTGAATCAAAGAGAAGATTAGTGCCTAAAATCTTTATTAGTAATATTGATTTGTTGAGTAATTGATTACTATATATTCTGAGCTTCAATTAAACTAAACCCTACAAATTGAAGGTGTATTCCATCAGTTCATCATTTTGGCAGTGAGCCACCATCATTGTATCTTTGTAGTATTTGAATATAATATATTGTGAGTTAACCCTCACTGTGATTTTTCCTATTCTAATTTTTCCACATTAAAATCTTGGTGTTCATGTGTATTATTTATTTGTCTTATTTCTATGCTCTCTCTTGCTGATTCATTCAAAATTGTGATAATGGTTAAGTGGATTTTATTATTAGTTTGTGGAATACTAATTCCCCCCCCCTCTCAGCATTCTATATGTTCAACAAATGGATAGTATAGATTGATAGTAAAAATGAATAAAAATATATAGAATGGATGGTAAAAGAAATTTCAAGAAGAATACTTAAATTTTGAAGAAAGGAACATAATATTTGGACATTTTCAAAACCAAGGAAAGAAGCCAAAAAGAAGCCATGTCATTTGTATGATGACTTTAAACATGGAGAATTACTAAATATGAGGACCTTGGTAAATCATTTAGAGGGAGAAGGATTAGTAGAATGGAATAATTTATTAAGAACTAGATGTAAATTAAATAATTAAATAAGAAAAATTCTAAGAAATTATAATAATAGTGCTAAGAATATATTAAAGTTGAGACATCTTAATTATCAATAACTTTACATATCAAATATTCATTTTTTAGTGATAATTATTTGTTACAATTTCTCCTTTAAATGTTAACACATAAGTACTTAAAATAGTATATTATCATAACATAAATTTATATTTTATTGCAATTCTGTTCAATTTTTAAATTCTATCAAAAAATTATATTTTATTTTATTGTAAAAACTTATAAAACAACGATATAGTTTATTTTTAAAACAAAAGTGGTAAGCCACTATAATATATTATAAATATAAATAGGATAATACAAAATTTGGTTCTAGAGAGCATAATGGTAGGAAATAACTGGTAAGGAAACCTCCTGTTATATTTCAAAAAAGATAAAGATTAAAAGATTGATTAGAAAATTTTTAATAAGCATGTTGATAATTCAAAATTCAACATTCAGTTCCCTAAAAACCTACCCAAAGACTAGCATACTAAATCCCTTACAAAAGATCAAAAAATCTATTTATAACCTCTCCAAAACGTATAATAAAGCCTACAATTTTACTCAAAAAATCCCACAAAACATTGACATTACATTTTCATAGAATCCCCATTAACTGAATTTTCATCCTTCATCTCTAGACCCTCTACTCGCTGAAGACATCTTTCAAAAAACCTTCTTGTTCTAACAAAAGATCTGTGGAATTGCATATGTGGTGCTAGCGCTGTATTGAGCATTCTAGTATTCACCTAAACTCTTCTTGAAATCTGATGGTATACATTTTATGTATGAATTAGACCACAAGCAAGAGAAGTTTGATTGTATACATTTTGTGTATGAATTGAACCACGAGTAGGGGAATTAACTCTGAGCTAAAAATCCAACTGCAAACCATTGTTTACTAGAGGAGAAAAATATGTTTGAAGGAACAACAATGCATAGTATTTCTCTTTAATCTCTAACTGCATTATAGAACAGACAGTACGTTGGTTTTTTCTTAAGGGACACATCAGAATATTGATATTTTTGTATAAAAAAATTCTAATGGAATCAAAAATCTCTCCAAAGCCTTGCCATCTTCGCACAAAAACCCTTGCCAATAAGCCACCAATAAACCCTTCCCCAAAAAAAAATTATATTTTTGTACTATGCGGAGAATGAAAATTGTCTAATATGAATTGGAGATTGATGAAATTTTTGTTGGCACACGGTTGTCATTGCACCAAAAGATCAAACTATTAATTCCTGATATAACTACAAGATTTAATGGATGCATGGGAGGTGGTTAGTCCATGTCAAAAATCCTGAGGGGAGTGCTGACCATCTACCAACAAATTCCCCCTCAGCGTTACCTGGGGGGATTCGAACCCGACACCTTTGGCTTTGATACCACTTGCTGGTCCACAATTTTCATTGCACCAAAAGATTGACCTATTAATTCCTGATACAACTACCATAGTTAATGGATCCATGGGAGGTAGTTAGTCCATGTCATGAATCTCGAGGGGAGCATTGACAATTCGTCAATACTTTCTAGTTAAGTCCTCAATTTCATTGAAAGACTAAATTAAATTGAGTGAGTTGGAAAAAAAATTGGATATCACCTGGGATGGAAAGATAATACTTTGAGCTCGTGGGCTAATAACCTCAAGTCCCAAGATTATTCATATGCAGTTTACAACCCTATCACAGTCCAACCTAAACAACATATTGATAGTGTCATGAGTGATGTATTCTTCTATCGACCTCTTCCATGACTTAATTGGAAAAGACACCCTCAAGTTCCAAGGATAGAGTTCCATTTGTCTGCATCTTGCATGGTGGTTTAGCACACCTAAGTCTCTAAGAATTATTTTTGTTTCAACAACCCTCTTATTAAAAAATTTATTTGTGCAAATAATTTTTTTAGAAGACTTTTTATTATCTACTTCTACTTTTTACAAAAAGAAATACCATGATGAGGAGGAGTGCAAAGGATTAAACATTTAACTCTGCATTATTTTTCTTAAATTCTAGCTCATTTAAGCTAGAAGCCAAGGAATTTTGTGGCTAACTTCACACTCCATAACATGATTATAAAGTACCTTGATAATATAAATAGCATTAGGAAAGTAACATGTATGAAGTGATGTGAATCAATTGGAATATTTGATCAAATGCTGACATCATCAAGTGGTAACTAAATGTCCTTTGCAACTAATGTGAGATGTCCAAGCGAAAATTGATGTGAGTATCCATATGAATTTATAATTCATCATTACTACATTCAGCCTTAAAACATATGATTTAATTCTAGGTCACTATCGGCTCTCCATGTTATGTCCATGGTGGTTGACTCTCCATGTGTTGTCCATGGTGGAAGCTAGCTTGTACTCAACAAAATTAAGTTCTTCCTCTTCCATCACCAAGATCTCAATGACTTACATAAAATCATGCTTCTCTAATGTTTTCCTCATTTAGATGGGTTACAAAAGAGCATGCTCTGCCCCTTTCCTGAATTTTGTTTTAGAGATTATTATGTATGAAACCTAACCAAGATTTAATATCTCCTAATTTGCAATTTCCTTTAGTTTAGGATAATAATGAATATGGCTAAAATATTGGGTTAAATAGACTTCTTGGTTATTGCATCCCATGTTTGCCAAGCAATTTTCTAAATTATTACCTTCTCTATATTTGTGAGTGATTTAATAACTTTGAAACTTTTCTGACAAAGCCAAGGCCCTTTCAATAACATATTTTAGATTCCAATTCTAAATACTTTTAATTTTAAGAGAATTTATAATTACTAAAGAATTCCCTTCAACATGTAAGTGTGTAATGCCCATCCTTCATGCAGTTTCCCGACCTATCAATAGTGCTTTTGATTTTGCAAGATTATTGGAGCCTTTTGGTAAATGTGTTGAAAAAAACAAAATTAACTTACCTCTTCAATATCTTAAACAAAAATCAGCACCTGATTCCCCTAGGTTTCCTCTTGAAGCCCCATTAAAGTTTAGTTTTATGAAGCCATCTTGTGAAGTGTTCCATTTTACTAGTTTTCTATCAATTTTGGCTATAAATGACTCCCTAGGAAGGGTAATTTTATGCTCTTTTAGTTCCTTAAAATGGAATCATCCCAAATTGTAAGGAATGATTTTAGAGCCTTGTTTATTTGGATATTGGTATTTACCACTTTTGATACTACTTTTTTAATTTTTTCCCTATATCGCTTCCACTAATGATGAAACTTTTTTGAAAAATACATAAATTTCACTCCCACCATACATTCCAAATTACTAGGGATGGGAGCACTTGCCAAATGGAAGCAAAAAAGGCATTCTTGAATAAAACCGGATAGCTTTGGAACAAATACCATAAATAATTTGGCAAGGGAGTGCAATAATTTTATTTTTTTAAGACAAAGCTCCAACATTGATGTGAAAAATAGCATTTGAGAAACAAACGATCTTCCATAATTTTCATTACACATAGGATAGTTGAACAACTGTGCTATGATTAGTTTTGATAGATGCTCACTTGTTAAAATTCTCTTTTTTAAGGCCATCCAAGCAAATATCCCAGACTTTGGCAAAAACATTATATCCTAACAGAAAGAGAAAGCTCTTTGATTAGATTGACCTTAATTAAAACATAAAGCCTTGTATCCTTGTCTAATAGTATAATTTCCATCACTTGATGCAACCCACACAAGTCTATTTGATTTTGTAGAAAGGAAAACCTCACAACGATTCTGAATGTCTTGCAACCTATTGCATTTTTTTGTTGAAAGAAAAGGATCCAAAATGAATTTCCAAATCACTTTCCCTAACAGAGCTTCAATTGATTGAGCATAGTCTAAAAACTTCCCCCCCCCCCCATGAATGCTTTAATGTGTCCATTGTTTGAATTACATCAAGATTATTCTTTAAGGGAGGATTACCATTCCATGAATCACTCCATAACTTTATACTTTCTCCATTATTCGCCTCCCATGAAATATATGTGGTGATTAAATTTCTACATGATATAATAAAGTTCCACATTGCTGAACCTTCAGGAGGGTTACAAATAGTCTGAATTCTTGAGGGTTCCTAGTTATCCATGTACTTTGCTTGCAAAATTTTACACCATTTGGCTTTTGGATTTACATACATTTTCCAAATAATATTTGCACCGAATGCTTTATTTATACTAACTAAATTGTGAATTCCAACCCCTTCTTCACTTTTTTCCTTCACCATTCCTTATAAAGATATTAATTGAAAATTTTTATTCTCATCATTATTACCTTTCCAAATAAATTCTCTAATGATTTTTTCAATTTCCAAGATCACAGACCTAGGAGCTTTAAGAATTGCTAGAAAATAATTAGGAATGAAAGATAAAACATCTTTGACTAATATTATTCCCCCTGACAATGAGAACCATCTAGCCTTCCAAAGAAAAATCCTTTTTTTCATTCTATCTATTACTTTGACCTAATATGCTACTTTATTTGGGCCCAAAAATGAGAGGGATTCCTAAGTAAGTACGAGTAGCTCTTCTTATTGGAATCCAAGAATTTTGTCTATCTTTTCCACTATATCTTCCTTTGTATTTAGCACATAAAATTTTGATTTTGTTGTGTTGATCCTTTGGCCTGGTGTTGTATTCTCGTTGAAAACCTCCATAATATGATTTTCCAAATAAATTAGTATCATCTTCAAAAAAGTGAATGTGTAACCACTAGACCTGTATTCCCTATTTAGACCCCTTTTCCACTTTCCCTAAGAATGCTTGCTACTAATAAATTTACTCAATGCTTCTACCATGATTAAGGGCGATTGTAGATCCCCTTTTCTAACTCCTTGGGATGCACTAAAAAATCCACTAGGAGATCCATTGAGTAAAATTTAAAACTTAGCCCCTAAAAGATATGGTACTATCCATCTACACCATTTTGCATTAAAACCAATACTTGAAAGAACTTTTGTTGAAAACTTCCAATTGACTTTGTCATACGTCTTTATCGTATCCAATTTTACGATGATATAAGGTTTTTTATTTGTGGAGATTGAATGTAGAGTTTCATGGGTGGCTATGGCTCCTTGAACTATCTCTCTTCCTAGGACAAAGCCACCTTGTTCTTGTTAAATGATCCTTGGGATGACTGACTGCAACCTAAGATAAATTGCCTTAGTAAATATCTTATAGATTGTATTGCATAGAGAAATCAACCCATATTCAACAAACATTTTCAGATCTTTCACTTTGGGAAAAATTACAATATTTGTCACATTGATTTGTCTTAAGAGTGAACCCATTCTTCATGATTCTTTAATAGACCATAACAAATCAAAACACACTTTTTCCCAATATTTTTGAAAGAATAAGGCTATATATCCCTTCGGACTAGGGGTTTTATCTGAACCCAAAGAAAAAGCCACCTTTTTGAGTTCCTCTAAGGAGAAAGGTTTCATTAAATTTATATTATCCCCTTCAATGACTAATCTTGGAATGGTTTGCATGAGCTCTGCTTCATCTTTATCATTTTTCTCATCTCTGTCTAAAGGTGCAGATAAGAGATCTGAGAAGAATCTTACACATTCTCTTTGTATTTATTCTTCCTTAGTAATCGATTTACCAGTTGATATTTCTTGGATAGATTGAATTGCCTTGGTAGCCTTCTTCATTTTAGCAGATACATGAAATATTTTGGTATTATGATCACCCTCCTTCATGCACAACTCTCTTGATTTTTTCTTCTAGTATATTTCTTCTCCGGTACTCAATTATTCTCATTCATCTTGTAATTGCTTTTGGTTATCATATAATTGATCATCTAGACTATGAAGGATGACCTTATTATGCACCTCCTCTAATTATTTTCTAAGAATTCATTTATGATGGAATATATTTTTAAATACGTCTTTGTTCAACTTTACAAGTTTCTATTTAAGATGCATTATCTTTTCATATAGTTGAAACATCATTGTTTCCTATTCATGAGGAGTTGTAATCCACCATTGATGAATCAAGTCCAAAATATTAGGAAATATGAACTCCATACTCTCAAACTTGAATTAGGATTTGACTTTTGAAAATGAGACATTTGAAATGGTAAGAGAAATTGCATAATGTTCAGATTCTACAAAGGGTAGAATCTTAGATACTAAATCATGATTAAGAGTGAACCAATTGGAGGAAGCCATAAATCTATCCAGTCTAAATACTACCTAAAGAGATCATTTCCTTCTATTAGTCCATGTGTAATTACCCTTAGCTAGTATCACATCCCTTAAGGAATTTGAGTTAATGAGAGAATTACAAATTTCTATTGTTTTGGAAGGTGGAATGATTCCTGCTTTCTGTTCATGGAGCGAGGCTATAACAATAAAGTCTCCTACAAGAATTATTTTTTCATCTCCCAAAAATTTTATTTATTGTGTGAGGCAATCCCATAAATTCTTCTTATCAATTGTAGTTGTTGGGCCATAGATGTTAATTGGCCAAAATTCTAAATCAAAATTTACTGTTTTCACCATCTTCCAATTCAATTCATTTTAAGTTGACTCAATACTAACTATAATTGAATTCCATATTACCAATAATCCCCCTGAAGCTCCTTTAGCAAATGAATGCACTAATTTCAATAGATGGGTATGTGCAGGATCATCATGGAAAAAATAGGCCCTTAAGTGGCAATAAAATTCATAAAAATCAAAGTTACGTAACTTCACGTAAAAATTTGAATAAGTTATCTATATTATTTCAAAAATATTTAAGAATAGAATCTGTAGAAAATTGAATGCAGTTTCAAAACTAATAGGTTTATTTAAAAAATAAAAAAATCTATTTGTTGAAAAATTTAAATTTCAGGGAAAAAATAAGTAGGTGTCTGTCTAACCACCTTAACCACAATAAAACGATGATATTTTTTTATAATATTTTAGATATAAGTAAAGGAATCATGTCTCGATGTCATGAATATTTTTTTTGTAATTTTTTTCCAAGTAAATAATTAATTATGATTTTTTTATTACAACTTTTAAAAAATATAAAAACTCATATGTCTGACGACCTTAACTTGGTCAAAACTTCATGAAATTTAATTTAATTTTTTTTTTTTTCTATAGTATGTGAAGCATATAATGTGGCAGATGTTCCAAATTCAAAAAATGTTATACCATTTCAAAGCTATAGATTTTTTTAATCAGCCTATCAATTGGTACTTTAGTCATAATTCAAATAGAAAATGAATAATAATTATTTATTAAATTCAAAGTAAAGCATAATTTATATTGGTGGAAAGATGAGAATCTCCTTTAAAAAGCCTTTTTGTTTTACCAATTTTGGGTAGAAAAAAAGTCGTCAGCCACATGGGCCATCATATCAATTACATATTGCCACTTTTTGGCCCATTATGATCCTGCACATATGCAGATGTCATTTTTCAATTGTGGTTTCATATGCATCTGTTGACATTTTAGTTTCCTATAGAAACACTATATCATCTCTGCATCCATTAACTTGATTTTTGATGCAAGATATTTTTTTAGGGGCATTAATTCCCATAGCATTCCAAGAAATTATTTTCATGGCACTCAAGGAGAGCAACAGGCTCTCCTCAAGCGTTTGTTAGTTGTAAGTGGTAAAGAATCATATAAAGTTCTTTGGAGTCCTCCCTCTACTTCTTCCTACATTTTTGTAAGTTTTGATATTCTACCCCTCTTGCTTAGGGCTTTTTTAAACACTGATTGAAAAGGAGTTTGTGATATAGACAATGGTTGAGAGAAATCAAATCCTATAGAGCTATGTATATTTTTTTGGCTTAAGACTTGATCTTCCAGTTCATTCTTAATATTGGCCTTCTATCTCTTGTCGATGTTGTCAGTCTTAGATACCCCTTCCTCTTCATTCAAGCTGATTAAAAACAACCATATAGTTATGAATTATGTATGTACTATGAAATTCCCTCTTTTTCTCAACATAGATTAATAATTTTTGACATATTCAATAATATATCTTCTATCAAAATCTGAAAATAAATATTAGATATTATTTTTACAATTTAGTTTATTAGAGATATTTGTTTTGTAATTTGGTGAAAAATTATTTTTGATTACATGTTCTTTAGGGAAAAAAATAATATTAGTTGACTAAAATCTAGATAACCTCTTTCACTAAGGGTATTTGAGTGTTATGAAATCTCAGGTATGAAAACCTAGGTGGATATTCCTTGAGAGAAACTAGGTGTAGTGACAGAAAATGTCACCCTTCACATTTTCACACCTAATTTGGAAATAATTAATGTTAAAATGAACCTAATGTTGCCTTCATCTAGTGTTATAATGTGTTTTATGCATTCACAAATTGGGTTTAGGGTCCTTTTGAACTAAATAGACCTAACTTTTCCCTAATTTAGTGTTGTAAACTGTATTCATTTACACCTTCACATTAAATTTCGGGCCCTTGTAGACTAAATGGACCTAATGGTTCCTTATTTAGGGTGTTGTAAATTTTATCTTAATACTCTCACACCAATCTAGCATTTTATCAATTAATTAGGCTTATCTATTTTGTAATTGGCCCTGTTTTGAATCCACAAGCCTTATTAAATGTATTTTTTCGGAGAGAATCACAATACTTATTGAATGATCAATCATTATTCCATGTTTTGGGTTAGGTGTCCTCGATTTAGTGGTATAGGACTCATGTGCCACCTCCGATGTATGATTCCTACCGAGGTCTTGGAACTTGATTTTGAATTTCACCTTAAACATGACATATCTTGGAGTGTGTGCCCCAGTTTCGAGCCACTGGGACTCATACACCTTGGGAATATGAGTCCCATTGTAATCAATACCTAGTTTAAATTCAATTCTTGGTGGGATTTTATCTTCTTGGATTCGATGTCGACTTGTAGTGTTGTAATTTTAAAAAAATGGCATAAATAAGTATAAATACAAGGTTATTTCATCATTTCAACACCTAAGCAATCCAAGAATTTCACAAGCAAGCATGAGCACTTTCACAAAATTTTACACAAGCATTCAAGGGAATTTCTAAGAAATTTAAGGGTAGATTTTTTCATCAGTTGTTGCAGCAATTCAACATCCATCATAATGTCAATTTCATTAGGTATCAAGCATGTTCTTGAGCTAGTGTTGTGATGTAGCATTCAATATCTAAGATTAATCATTATTATACATCTAATTCAAGATCAATATATACACTCTACATGCCCACTTCATGTTAGATTGTTAATTTACATCTCAAGATATCATTCAAGGTATCATTGTTCATGTTTCATGTTTCATATTCATGTTTCATTATTTCATTATACTTGGTTTAATTACCTAAATGAGGTTTGACCTACGAAAACCAATGTCCTCTAACAGTCAACAAGTTTCTTTCTCTCTACATGTGTGATTGTAGATCTAAGTGTCTTGGAGCTCGAATATCGTTTAAAGACTAAGTTACAAGATTGAAGGATGTTTCTGACATTAAAACCTATGAGTTGTAAATCAGGGTTTCTAACTCAGAGATTTGGAAGGAAGGAATTTCTAGGAAGGAAACTACAAGAGAATACTAGAATTCTAACCAAACCCTAATACTAGGAATAAATTTCCACTTGTGGCATATAACATATTTTCTAGATTTTAGTGCATTCAACTCAACCACTATTAGATTCTAGTTTTGGCACAAAAACCCTAGTTTGGGACTAAATCACCAAGAATGGCATATGATTCCCAATAGGCATTAAACAACAAGACTTCAGGGTTTTAATTCTTTTTCTAACCTCATCCTTCTTCTAGGTGCACCTATATACTTTCTCAATCTTTTATTTTATATTTCAGTTTCATTTCCTAGGTCTTTTAGTTAGGTTTTTCATTGTACTTTTCATGTTACATTCATTTCTTGTCTTTCCAAGCCCTAGTTTTATGGTGAACCCCTTTTTAGTCTCTAATCAAACCCTAGGACAACCTTTAGTAAATCTATTTATCTCATTATATCATTGAAATGAGATCTTTTGGGTTTCCTTGGGTGAAACTTGAGTGAAATAGGACCATATCCTTGTGCTCCATCTCCTAAAGGTTGGGGCACCCTATTTCCATTATTTCACATGGTAAGGAGAAACACATGTGACTTTGATTCATTTAGAAGAAATAGGTGCATCAGAAGTCCTTGAGTAAAGGATGCCTTTATGACCTAAAGTCAAAAGGGGGAGAGTTTTAGGGGAATAACTCCAAGGTTCAAGGGGTGATTCCTAATTTGTCTAATATTTCACTCTTTATTAGACTTTACTTTGAGGCTGAAATGAGTACCACATCGGTACGATTGAATTGAGGAAACCTGATAAGTTATAACTAGTAGATAATATATTTTTTCAATAGAAAATGAATGAATTAGGGGATTTGACTACTTTATAATTGGTATTTGAATATATGTATATGTTGTGTAAAGTCCATTTCGTGTTGGTTCCATGTAAATTTTATGTGTTGTAAAATTGAATCCATATCTTGAGATCTCTATGTATAGGCCTCTGTATCTGTTGATTATGATTGTGATTCGTGTTATGTATGACCTACTAAAGTGTGAACCTCCAGGATATTTGAGTAGTGACAAAATTTGTTGGATCGTGCCAATAGTCAATGTTTGGACTACTATTAGGGATTAGTAATATTTCACTTGGTTCACAAAGGTGAAGATAGTGTGCTACCCTAGTTATGATAGAATAGTGGTTGCATGAGTAGGGACCCATCCGTGTGAGTAATACTAATTTGAGGCTAACTGTTATATCAAGGTATTCATTAGCAGCCACTAAGGGTTAAAAAGTGACCCATGCCAAGTGTTACTCGAGATTGTGAACAAAATAGCTAGCGTTAACACTAAGGTCTGAAGATGGTATATGTTGGGAGCTAATTTTTCTTGTGTGGACAAAGTTGTCGAATGTGGCTTATAGACAATTGAAGTCAAAATCCATTAAGTTATGGTAGGTTGAATACTTGTCAAAAGCCTTGGGATGGTGGATGGACCCATGGTATAGTATGCGATGAACCAAGTACCCTTCCTAGTTGTCAGATTCTATACATGCTTTGTTGGGTTGAGGACGGACCCACAGTGTAGTATGGGATGCACCAAGTCTTCTTCCCATTTTTCTAGTGGTGTAAAAGATCAAAGGGTAGGATAAGAGCTACGATGTAGTGCATAATGTGTTGATATTATTTTTATCTTAGATGCATTATGGACATGTGTTAGTTATCCATTGTGTTGTTTTAGTTAGTCACTATGTATGTATGATATGCTGGAGCTATTCATTGTGTATTTATGATGAATTTTGAAGCTATTTATTATATATTTGTGTTGTATGTTGGAGCTAGTTACTAATGTAATTGTGATATGCATATGAACTAGTCAAAGTTATACTCATGATATGCAAATGAGAAATTTATAGTTGTACTTATGATGTACATATGAGCTAATCACCATTGTACTTGTGATTTGTACATGATCCAATCACTGTTGTACTTTCAAAATGAAGTGTATGAGCTAGCCAACTTGATTATGGTATGATATGCCCCTTATGAATATTGTGAATTTTCATACAGTAATGTTTGGTATGGAACCAACACTTGATGGTAAAGCTCTTATCATTATATTATCATTGAATAAGTAATAGCTTACACTTAGTTAATAGTCATGGGTTTAAAGTGAGATCAAAATCCTCATACAAGAGGAGAGAATGAACTACCTCTAACATAAGGAGGTGAACTACAAAGCCTCCTATTCCCACAAAGGGATACATAGCCAGGGTCACCATGAACCCTCCATGTTTAGGTATGGGTCTAGGAATGACCATAATTGTATGAGATTAACATTTTTTAGTGTAAGCATATAAGTTGTGATATTGATTCGTTGTCATCTTGGTGATTAAATAAATTTTGTAATTAACACTTGTAATTTATATGGAATAGGCTTGGTTGGTTAAGTTTGTAGTTGATGCAAATTGAATGAAAAATAAATAAAATTATATTGCTCAAAAGAAAAGTTTTACATTTTCCTATAGACAAAATAGTAATCACCTATATTGTAAATATGATAAAATGACAATATTTGATTGTACCATTAATAATATTTTATATCCTATCAAACAATGACATTAAATTAATTTATAATCTATATATTATTAGATAGAATAGTTCACCTCTGTGAGCATCACCTAGATGCAATGAGTGCTAAGTGGGTCATTCATTATCATGAGATATGAGTTCTTGTGAATGATTACTCATGAATCATGGGTCAATGAGTTTGACTCGAAAACTACATGGTTGGATCCTGATAGGAATATCATAAGATAAAATAGTGTCAGCATAATCCAAAAAAATTTTATGAAAAATGATACCATCCCTTTTTAGATAGGTTATAATTAGTCGATAGGCTATTATATGTGGGGGAACCCCATCGGCATTTCCAGCAGTTTGACGCTGATGGGAACCCCACAAACTTTGTGTTTTGTGCTCCGATCAAAGAGCCCATCAATTAGCAAGGGATTGATTAACGACGACAAGAAAAAATGTCTATTCCCTGGAAAACCGACGTCAGAAGCAGAAAATGACATGAATGAAAAATCCAAGAAACAAACGTGAGTACATTACTTTTTAAGCTGAGTTTTATTTTGTTTGTTGGGCAGTTGAAAAGAAAAGAAAATTAATGATGAGAAATAAAAGGGAAAATACATTGTAGCAAGGGGTCTCGCAAGTTGGAATAAATAATTTATATAACAATTAAAATAAAATAGAATTATTTATATAATAAATAAACTTAATAATAATTTATGTAATAAATAAAAAATAATTTATATAATAAATAAAATAAAATAATATATAATAAATTTTTAATAAAAATAAAATTTGTTCTGTGTTATGAAATCCAAACAATAAAAGAATAAAAATTTATATAATAATTAAAATAAAATAAAATAATTTATATATTCTTTAAATAAAATAATATAATAATCTTTTAATAAAAATAAAATTTGTTTTGTGTTATTAAATCCAAACAATAAATAAATAGAAAAATGAAAAACTAAAGTTGTATAGGAAGTGTTTTTTTTTGGAATGAATTGGAGAGGAGGGTAAAGAAGTAGAGAGGAATGGATAGAGAAAGAGAGAGAGAGGGGGGAAAAGAAGTAGAGAGGGAAGGATAGAGAAAGAGAGAGAGAGAGGAGGGAAAAGAAGTAGAGAGGGAAGGATAGAGAGAGAGAGAGAGAGAGAGAGAGAGAGAGAGAGAGAGAGAGAGGGTAAAGGGACAGAGGGAGGTAGAGAGGGATAAGTGAGATAGAGATAGGGAGGGAGAGAGAGGTGGGATAGAAAGAAGTAGAGAAGGAAAGAGAGAGCCAAAGAGAGTGAGAGAGAGAGAGGGAGGGAGAGCTAGAGAGGGATAGGGGAGATATAGAGAATTAGAGGGGGAAGGAGAGAGAGAGGTAGAGAGGAATAAGTGAGAGAGGGATAGAGTGAGAGAGATAGGAAGAGAGGGATATGTGATATGGAGAGAGATAGAGAGGGAAGGAGAGAGCAAGAGGGAGAGAGAAGGGGGGAGGGAGGGATAGGTAGAGAGGGATAGGTGAGATATCGAAAGAGAGAGGAGGGTAAAGAAGTAGAGAGGGAAGGATAGAGAAAGAGAGAGAGGAGGAGGGTAAAGGGACAGAGGGAGGTAGAGAGGGATAAGTGAGATAGAGATAGGGAGGGAGAGAGAGGTGTGATAGAAAGAAGTAGAGAAGGAAAGAGAGAGCTAGAGAGAGGGAGGGAGGGAGAGGTAGAGAGGGATAGGGGATTTATAGAGAATGAAAGGGGGAAGGAGAGAGGTAGAGAGGAATAAGTGAGAGAGGGAGAGAAGTAGAGAGGGAAGGAGAGAGTGAGAGAGAAATAGGTGGGATGTATAGAGGGATAGGTAGAGAGGGATATGTGATATAGAGATAAATAAAGAGGAAAGGAGAGAGAAAAAGGGAGAGAGAAGGGGGGAGGGAGGCAGGGAGAGGTAGAGAAGGATAGGTGAGATAGATCACTACTTTCTTCACGCTGTCCACTGCTTTTCAAGGTGATAAATAATGTGGGCTCAGCCTATCAGCATAAGTATTGCACCTTATTAAGGTGAAAGTGCTAGTGTATATATATAACACCATATAGTTCAAAGTTATCAAAATGCCCACTGTTATACACTCTTGTTATCTTGCCAGATTACTCGATAAATGATTTTTATTTTTTCCCAATGAAAATAGATATTGATTGAGTCCATGTGACATTATTTAAAAGGAGACGTATGGCTCTTCTTCCAATGCAAGTGCAAATGTCATTTCATTTGATTTGGCTAAGATATATAGTGAAACATATGATCCATAATACATGAAAACTATCAGTCAATGATCAAATAATACTGTTGAAGTTTTGCACATGAGAGAATTGGTTAAGGATCAATTTGGTTACCTACCTGTTGTGATTACTCTAGATATCACAACAAAATCTTATCAGTTTGTGCCATAAAATTTGCAGAAGCGGATGGTAATTGGAAAATCATAAAAAATAGTTCCTAGGCACAAGTTTTTGATATTTACATGTCTTAATTTTCCTATTAAAAAATATTCATAACATCAGGGTATCCAGTCAAATTTAGCATCATATATATATGCTTTAATATAAAAATTTGAGATTTTTTTTCTAGTAGACTGATTTTTCATGATGTGCTTCTCCCATATAAAAACTGCTTTTAATTTTGAAATCGAACATAAAAAAAACATTTTATTTTACCAATTAAAACTTATGATAAGAAATTGAAATAATATTCGTTAATCCCTGCACCAAACATTTAAGGGTAAAAGGGATTATAGATTTTGTGACTGAATCAACTTAAAGGATGCAATTTCGCTAAGAATAATTTACTTGAAACTCATTTAAGCCTCTACATCTAAACTCACATATGTAGAATAAACAAGGTTTACAAGACAAACCAGTTCTATAATTGGAATGTTATCATTATCACACAAATCTGACGACGGCTGACCCCATCTTGGCTTCTCCGGTGGAGGCAATGAGACATATTGAGAAGCCCTCTTGATTTAAAACTTTTGCTAGAGTTCACCGAGTATAATATTCAAAGGTTGCATCTGTTATCTTTTATGTCTTGTCCATATACAGTAGTACCACATCCTTGCAAAAGATTGTTACTCCTTATCTACATCTAGAACATAGGCATCGACATCCATTGCGATTCCTCCCATGTGATTCTCTCTTCCCCTACGAATCTCTATATTCTCCTCTCCTCCCACGTGAATCTCCTGCAATAAAAACTTATATTCATTGTGATTTGATGGGAATCCATAAACCTGTTCCAAAGCTCTCCTTTTTGGCAACAGGTTGGGAGAATGATGACAATGGTTATGGACTCCCGACTCACTCTCCCCTCCGCGTTTTATTTTAAAATTCGTAACCTTTATCCAATGATGGACGCCCATGCCATTCCCTATCGATGCTCATCTATCTACAATAAAGGCTTTGAATACAGGTGTAGACATGCAAAAATAACAATCAGGCATCATACAAATTAACATTCATTTCTACTATTAATCGATTAAAATATTTATTGATTAACTTCCTAAGGTTCATTAAATAAATCAAATTATTTAATCCTTATGTTCTTCTCATTTGATTTAATAAATCAAACAGATTTAATGTCAAATCCCTAAAATCCCCTAAGTTAATTAATCTAAATTAATTAACTTCTAATCACAATTACCATTCTCTAGCTTTTGACTCAACTAGAGTCAAATCTAAACTCCTAACTAACCCACCCGCTTGCATCAATAAATAAATTTATTGATTTATTAAAAAGAGTTATTTTCCCTCAATAACTCTCATCTTTGACTTTTTTGAACAAAGATTATTCCCCCCAAAACCCTCAACAACATGCATTTATTGACATTTTTCAAATTTGAATGGGCACATTGGCCAAAACTTGCACAAGCTTTGACCAATCCCATCATGCCAAGTGTCTCTATTCTATTGGAGGGGATTTAGTCCCACATTGGCTAAACTTGGCCTCTCTTCTCTCAACTTCTTCTATAAAAGCAATGCATCTTCTCTCATTTCTACAACACAATTTGAAGGTATCTAAACTATAGGCAACTTGAGCTCATAGCAACTCATTGTCTATTCATTTGGCTTAGAAAGGGATTGGGAAAGGGCTCTCTCACATCTTCATGGAGGGCACCAATCCATCATAGAATAGAATAGGTTGTATTTCCTTTTCTCCATGCATATTTGATCTAGTTTTAGCATTTTATTTGGAGAAATGAACCATGTTATTCTATGAGGATGGCTGAATCTACACAATCAGTGTGCAAGATTTCACCATCCTACAAATGGCGCTAGAAGGAGGGCTGGATTGTAAGAAATATTTCATGAAATATTCAATGCTCTGTCGATGTTCTTATGATTTCTTTAGTTTTTGAATCAAAACTCTTGTATGTGTAGACATTAGTCTCATAAAACTTCTGATTAAATCTTGTGCTCTATTTATGCAAGTACATCTTCTATGCTTTTGTATATTGCAGCCATGTTATAGAGCAAGTAAATCATGCCTTATTAATGTTGAAAATTTCTGAGTCATATCCATTTAAGATTACAAAGGAGTTGCAACAAGGAGCCTTATCTTTCAAGATTTCTTTGCTTTATCTCATTTGATGTTCTTTAAAATGCTAAATCAAGATGGAAACATGGCTAATCTTGAGAGTCATCCCTAAAAAATATGTAGTTATTTTGTTTACTGCAAAATATGGAAGCAATTTGTCTATTGAGTCAGTCCTTTTTCGTAGAGCACTACATTGGACTACTGCTTCAACTAGTCGTATTCTCTATGTAGTTGTTTAGTCTTTCACCTTGGTCTTCCGTTTTGAAACCAAACCAGCAGTTGCCTCGGTTGAAGCCCTGATTCCACAGCCAACCGCATCTTCCTTTCCAAACTCCAATTTATCTTCCACTTCAAAGCTTATCCCCAAAGATTTTACTTGGTCTTCGCTCAGCCTCCTCTTCTTCTCCACGTATTGATTCCCTCCTCCACTTGCCTCCGCATCCTCATTTCATCAGTTGATGCTCTCATCTTGTAAACTGTCGTACAAATTCAAAGTCCTCTTGAAATATGCCTCCATAGACGTAGCCGGTAGCGAGGATCCCCCTATAGTCCATCTGCATTCACTGCAAGAACAAAACAAAAAAAAAGAAACACAGAGTACGTGATAACACAGAACGTTACTGCAATAGCCACCATACATGAGACATTTCTTTGTGGCATTCTGAAAGCAGTTCACGTGCCTTTTTTGTGCTTCTTAGAGGTATTCTATCCGATAGTTCACACGGCTTATCTGTGCTCATGCACATTGCATAACGCATATACCCTCTTTTGTTTAGTGACTTGTTGTCGATCTTTAGTTTGAAGTGAGCTGGCTGAAACATGTGTAGAGCCATTCCCCAAGCTGCGGTGAAGCAGCTGGACATTTCACCACAGTGATACACTTGGTCAATCACCATCTACCAATAGAACAAAGCCTTCTCAAACCAACAATAAACAAACATCTTATAATTGTTCTGGTTCACCACACCAACCACTATAAACGCGCCAAACAAGTCTTTGGACAGAAGTAGAGGAAAGTTTTGTGTAGTAGTAGCGCAATGCATTCATGCCCACTTAAAGTCCACACGGCTTCTTTCAATCACCACCCTTAGTCATGATAACCATTCAACTGTATTTCAATCTATATTTAAGTTCACGGTAGGAAAAATTACTTCTTAGAGGCGCGGGCTTTGATAAATGTTGTCTTGTTTGCGTAAAATGCATGAGTTACAGCCGATTGATGAATACCTCTCTGAAAGATTGTCAGACCCTTGTAAGATTAAAGTCAACATGTTAAATGCAGGAGTTATGGCTGATTGATATAAAGCTAGGAAGGATTGTTTCCCACTACTAAGTCGTTGCAGCAACAATGGTCGATAAAAGCATGATGTTGACAGTAGCATAAGAAAAATAAGGAGACACGACATTTGCAATGACTGTCATTTTGTTTGTCTTCAGTTTTTACTGCGTATTTAACATACAGGTATGTGTTAGTTGACAGGTAAGGTGCAACAAGCAACGTTCTTTTTTTTAAAAAACAGAAAATTTTGACATTTATATTACCAAGTGCAGGGTACAGGTATGGATGGAAGAGGTAAACAGCTGGGATAGATTACAGAGGCATTTACTTTTGTTGGGAGGCTGTACCTTGAATCTTTTATTCGTCTTCAATACATTAGTGGAAAGTAATAGCACATTTGATTTGAGCCTATGTTTTGAGCATGTGTAAATCTTGACTTTCATATCTCTTTTGGAAATATTGATACCGTTGAAGTGTTCATCACGTATATTAAAATCCTATCTTATCTCCATCACAAGTTCAAACATTTATGAGAGAGAACTTCTTTGGAAATTTGGATTTTTTTTAATTATTTTTTTGAAAACAACACTTTATTACAAAAGAATTTTGAATTTTGGCATTATGTTTATGAGATATAATGTTAAAAATTTAATCTCACAAGTGAGAAATGATATTCTTAATTGATGAATGGAAAATGATCAAAAGTCCTTTGTGTTGCTTTTTGTTTACACATAGACTTTACATGACAGGGGTAATTTTTTATTTTATTTTTTTTCTTTTTACTTCATTGAGGGCTTAAAGAAAAACTCATTTCTAAAGTTTTACTTTGTAATAGGTTGGAACATCAAGGTTGAAATCAAGAAGACGAATATCCAAATTGAACGAAGGTTAAAGATTGAATTTGAAGGTTGTGATCAAGCAAAAACGAAGACAAATATAGTGGACTTGGAGGTTTTCTTGCAAATAGAAACTTGAAAAGCATTTTTTAATGCTTAAACAATCTTAGAGCTTCAATTCACTACCTTTTTTTTTCTATTTTTAGCTAACTCACTTTTCAATTTGGGCTTAAAATCAATCAATGACTTGATCTTTTCAAAGTTGGTTAAAATTGAATCTTAGATACTTACTAGATTTCAATTTGGGATTAAAATTGAACAAGGCAACTTCACATTTCAATTGGTGCATTTAAAACGAACTCATCATTGCTTTGAGGAATTTAAAATTGAACATGTGTACTTTGTGTTTTGTAAACTTTTTTGCAAAGTAGTGTCATTTAAAAGGGCGTATGCGCTTCTCTCGCGCTTCACGGCGATCTTGAGAATCAAAAGTCTTTTTGATGACCCTAAGTTGCATAAAATATTGCCTCCACACTTCAATTTGGGATCTAAAAATTGAACAAATCATGCGAGTGTGAGCACGATATATTGCGGAGGTTCTCCCCTTTGTTTTTCAATGAAGGTTGTGTGAACGACGGAATATGTTAGCTCGCTTTTGTTTATCTTAGAGGGCCTGCCTTGTGGGAAAAAGTAATCACCCAAGGGAACGACCCAACCGGGAACACGCTAAAGCCAAGCGACTTCCAACCGGTATATAAGTGTGGATTCTTGAGGAAAGTTCAAGAATCACGAGGATTATTCCGACGAGATGGACAGCAATGGACTCTCGCCGATGTTGGATAATCCCCCACGAACGGAATGCCCGAATTAGAACCCCTTGTTTAGAAATTGGCCAAAACCTTGTCTATCTTGTTGGTGCAAAAGGTTATGTCCTTTGAAGCCGCCCCACGTAACATGCGGTCTTGTTGTGGAAATGGAAAGTATGCCATGGGAGATTCATGGGTACTAATGCTTGGCTGACCCGAATAAGTGAGTGCCGTGGAGGGGAGCCAGTGTGGTCAAGCATTTAGCCATTCGCACAAGATATGCGCAGCTGGATTTATCCAAGTGGGAACCCAACAAGGTATTGTCTCATCAACCTAAGAGTGTGAAAGTGCTTGGAAAAAACACATTGCTTGATCTTGAAAACATTTGGAAAACAAACATACACAAAAACCTTGAAATTTCAAACACCTTGTGGGGAACAAATACCTATTGACGAACTTGCCCACTCTTGCTTTCCCTAGGAATCACATTCCTAGAGGTTTCTAAGTGTGTAAATTCTATCATCATTTGTTTCCAATAAGGATAAACATAAGGAACTTTTGCCCTATTTTCCTCGATTTCCACACAAAGGACATTGTGGGATGAGAAAGAGAATGGGACATTAGACATATAGTTTGAAAACCTAAGCAAGCAAGTGTCTTGGATAAAAAGAACCTCATTTAACCAAGATAAAAAGACAAATTGGATTACACATGTGTTTTCTAACATGATTTCCCGCAAGATCAAAATCCCAAAACCAAAGTTCAAGAAGCTTAGTCTAAAAGCTCGTGAGGAGCGTCTTGAGAGACTTTTCGAATTCAGGGAAAGATTGGTTTATAACTTTTACAGAAAAGCCTCAAGGAACAATCCAGCATTATATGCATTTTATTGTCAACAAAATCCCGAATTGTTTCAAAGATTTGCATTTCTCCCATAGGAAGTCAAGCGTGTTCTTCAACACCGAGGTTTTGTAGAAAGAGAGTCACATCTAGGTTAAGGTTCAAGATCAAAGTTGTCATTCCCATTCATTCATCCATCAAATCAAAGTCTCATTTCATCATCAAACCTTTTTGAGAACTCTAGAATCAAACATCACACTAAACTTAGAGGGCTAAATCAACATCATCATATCTTGGCTTAACACACTTAGCCAACATAGTCTCAAATCATTGAACAAATTTTCTTTGAGATAACACAACTTCTTAAAGTCTATTAGTTCTCCAAAACATTGGCATAACACACTTTGTCAATTCATCCATTTTTGTGCAAGTTCCCTTAGGATAACACAACTTCCTAGGGAAAACAACTTCACAACCAATCTTGTTTGACTTAACGCATCTAGTCAAATTATCACATTCAAATCAAATCAAAAGCCCTTTCAAAGTTTAGCACATACATTCAAAATTTTTTCCAAAGGTTTCATTCACTCATGTCATCCATTTTAACCCATCACAATCATCACCATCTTTGATCTTTTAGCTACCCTAGCTCTTCTCTTTTTGGACTTAAAGGATTAGGATCGAACAAATCCCTATTTTTATGGTCCAAACAAGATCTCAACACAAGAAGGACATGGAGAATATCAGAGACATATCAACTTCTATGGACATGAGTCATCTAAATATCGAAGTGAACCTAGCAGGATCAAGTAATCCCCCAAGCAACTCTCCCGTATCATCACAAAATCTTCAAGAGGAGAGTCATCAAGAGGACGACATAAATGAAGACATAGGGATGACACCAGAGGAAATCATGGAAATGATTCAAAATCCTAAGAACCATAAAATTGTTAGTCCTATGTTCAAATGCATAAATTCAATAGAAAGAGGAGGGGACATGCCCCCTCCCAACCTTAACACAAGCACTAGTGCAGTTGCATCCCCGTTGTCAAACATCAATCAAGAAGTACCTTGCGTCACCTCAATCATCACGCCAACCTCCCTGATTGTGAACAAAGGGAGTGCCATGTTCCAAGAATTGCAAGAACACCGCCTTGTGACTAATGAAGAAGCAATCATCACCCCTACATTTATTCCGGAAAACTCATTTCACCCTTACATCCCACTCGCATTTCATAATCCTGCTGGTTCATCCTCATTTCATGCCACACCAACTTATCAATTGAACATACCAACTCCCCCACCGCATGAAGAAGTTGGTTTGCTTGGAACAACAGAAGCTATCAATCCTTTCTCTTTCCAAAGTGGTGCATCATCCCTTCCCCCGCTTCCTTTCACATCTGCATCGCCTCCTGGAATAGGTCTTCCACCTTTAACCATCGAAAATTTTGCTAATCCAAGCAATCTGACCACCACTTTGAACCCGCTTCTTTTGCCCATATCCTCACAAGAAATCACAACCATTCTTGTCACCACGGTTAATGCATCCATTGGTCCTCAAGTCTCCCAAAGCATGCCTCATCAAGGACCAATTGTCTCAACCACCCCGCCCACAACCCAAATCACAGTCACAACCACAATCCCTCCACCCGCCACGACAGTTGGCATGATTCCTACTCCACCACCAATCCCACCACTAAAACACAACATGACCAATTCATTCTCCATCATGTTGCAAAACGCACAACAAGCTGCCCACAAAAAGGCACTCCAAAAACAACAAGCCGCACAAGTGCAAGTGCAAGCTCAAGCTCAAGCACAAGCCGCACAAGCGCAAGCGCAAGCTCAAGCTCAAGCACAAGCCGCACAAGCGCGAGCACAAGCACAAGCACAAGCTCAAGCTCAAGCACAAGCCGCACAAGCACAAGCACAAGCGCAAGCGCAAGCTCAAGCCCAAGCTCAAGCTCAAGCCCAACAAAAGACACAAGCTCAATACCAAGCGCAATTGCAAGCAATCCACCTGCAAGCCTACCACCAAGCCCTGCAAGACTTTTAGGCACAACACCAAGCTCAACAACAAGCTTTATTGGCACAACAGCAGCTCGACCAACAACAAGCATTGTTGGCAAAATAGCAGCTAGACCAACAACAAGCGTTAGTAGCTCAGCAACAACTTGACCAACAGTAGGCTTCATGGGAACAACAACAGATGGACCAACAACAAGCGCTATTGGAACAGCAACAGCAAGATCAACAACAAGTGTTGTTGGCACAAATGCAAGCTTACCAACAAGCCATAAACGCACAACCAAACTCGCAGCAAACGCAGACCAGTACGCTCCCCACCCATCAAACACCTCCAACACCTCACCACTCATTCATCCCGCCCCCTGACCCAAGCAAGGATGTCGCAACACAGATCAAATTGCTTTCGTAGCAGGTGTTGGACTTGCAAGCAGGAAAAACCACAAGGACACCAGGAAACTTGTGCCCTTATCCATTCGATAGAAGTCTCACCATGGTACCGTTTCCAAAGGGATTCGAGATCCCCAAATTTGATAAGTACAATGGAACGGGCAACCCTGAAAACCATGTCAGGGAATTTCAGGTGCACTGCATGGAAGTCGCATATGATGACACGTATCTAATGCAGCTCTTCCCCCGAAGCCTGACTGGTCCAGCTATGGAATGGTTTTCTCGCCTACCCACGGGCATTAAAACATTCGAGGAAATTGTGGAGGCTTTCCTTAAAAATTACGCTTTTAATATGAGTGCGGATGTCAGTTTAGAAGAACTATCTGCACTCAAACAAAGAAGAGGAGAGTTATTTGCATCCTTCTTGCAAAGATGGCGATCCAAGGCCAATCAGAGCAAGTGGGCCATGCCAAAGGAACAACAAGTTTTCACCATCATAAGCAACTTAGATGAAAACCTAGCATTCTACCTAAAAATGCAGTGCATCACATCTTACGATCAACTAATTCCAAAGGCGCTCAACATTGAAAGAGCCCTTACTGCACGAGGAGGCGCACCTACATTCACTCCATCGCAGGATAACCGCCCGTCCAAAAACTACAATGATAAACCTCGTACATGGTCGAGGAACAAAAATATCACAAACGACGACGTGGTTGATGCTAAGGTAGTCATCAGTGCTCCTAAACAAAATACCCAAAATCATCATCATCCACAAACTCATAACCACAACAATGTGCAGGCTAATGCGGTAGTAGCACAGTCACAACCACCTTCCACTAGCCAAGTCAACAATGTGGGTAATCAAGGAGGACCACCTCCCCGCAACAAGTTTCCCCCCAAGAGGAAGTTCACAGCCCTTGGTGAATCGATTGAGTCTGTCATGAAGAAATTGGTCAAAGAAAACCTAATCAAAATTTCTAACTTCGAACAATACACAGAGCCCATGACCAAACCGCCGTGGTACAACGAGAATCTCCTGTGTGACTTCCACAAAGTTAAAGGACACACCACCGCCAACTGCATGAGACTCAAGAATATCATCCAAGACCTCATCGAGGATAAGGTCATCAACATCGAGCAGCCGGCCGGAAACCAAGACCTAAAAATCTACACGAATCCGATGCCGAATCATAATCAGGGAAATAACCAAGGGAATAATAAGGGTAAACAAAAGTATGCTAGTGCCAATCTAGTATACGAGGAGATAGTCAGATGTGTCGACGAGTTGGTCACTGTCATAAATATCAAGGGAACCAACAATGACTGTGGAGTCACCACACGAGGTGGAAAAGTTACCATTGCTGGGGCACCTGCTAAGACCCCCATTACCAACAAAAAGGCCATCCCCTATGATTACAATGTAATTGACCAACTGAAGAGAACACCCACACAAATATCCATCATGGAATTACTAAAAATCTCCGCCGCTCATCGATAGATCCTGGATGAAGCACTAGCTGCCTCTACCGTCACTGCTACCCTTGACACAGAGCAATTTCAGGCTATGGTAGGTAACATCGTTACCCCGAATCTCATCACATTTTCAGACCAAGATTTCCCCCCGCAGCCATCTCATAACTGGGCACTTCACCTCCAAATCCTAGTTCATAAAAAGAAAGTCAAGCAAGTCCTGGTAGATGGTGGTGCGGGTCTTAATATTTGTTCTCTGAAACTTATAAAGAAATTGGGATTTGCCGAGGATTCCATCAATAAAAACAAAAGTATCACCATAAGAGCATATGATGACCAAGAAAGAGTGTCTCAGGGCACTATCAAGATCCCCATCCAAGTGGGGCCAGCAACCATGGAAACAACTTGTCAAGTTCTTGACCTTGATTTGCCATACAACATCCTCCTGGGACGCCCATGGATACACGGAATGAAGGCAGTGGCCTCAACCTATCATCAGTGCATTAAGTTCTCATATCAAAATGAGGAGGTTACCATATATGGGGATCCCGAACCCTTCGCCTATTGCAAAAACTTGGAAGCCAAGTTTTACAAGATCCCTCAAGTACCTAAAAATGATGAAGGACCATCCACTTCATACATAGACCCAGCTAATCTTGCCTCCACTTCTGCGATAGAGACACCCGCCATCCCCGACATATCCGAGATCAAGAACATGATATAGGACAATGGATGTGGTGATTATAGAATGAAGAGAAATGATTTTGTTGTAGGAGAGCTACCACAATCTCCTAGATCACATGGGCAACCACAATTGACTCAAACACCTGTCTGCACTAGAACAGAACCCTCTGGATTCCACAGTTGGGGGGATCTCAGTCAGGAAAATATGGACGAGGAGGACATCACAAACACTCTGTACCAAGATGAAAGACCCACTCCCACCCTACCCATGGAGGAAACAAACAGAGGGTTACAAATGATGTTCGGCATGGGCTATAACAGGAATGAAAGCCTAGGAAGAAATAGTGATGGACGGTTGGAGCCCATCATTGTAGAAAGAAGAACACAGAACCTTGGCCTCGGCTGTACCCCTCCGAGTATAACTGTGCGTGGCAGAAGTGTTCCTAATATGGCAGTCAGGTCATCTCCTCGGGTCTCGACAACTAATCTTAGATTACCCGTGTCCACAGGCCTACCTCTCGATAACTTCACATTTGACATAACTAACGTTTGTAGTAGCAGTGATGACGATGACACCATAGGTGGCTTACCTAGGCTCTTTGAAGATTCCACCTTACTGATGATTAGTGTCTCACCCGCTGAGCCAATCCAACAAACCCACCAAATCCACTTAGTATACCCCCAACTCATCGATCATGACCAACGGGGACCGCCGATTCTAGACTCATTCGAAAACGATGAGGCTCTCTCCGAATTCATGGGACTAAGGGATATTGTTCCATGTGGAGATCACAAGGCAGGATTTGATATCACTCTAGACACACAAGCATACTATGGGGAGACGATTGAGTCTTTCAGTCACAAAAGAAAAAGAATAAGCTAAGAGTTATTGAGTGAAAAACCACACTGTGGCACTCTCTAACCATAAAATAGTAAAAATAAAGGACGCATCCAATGGTGAAAACCTCTCTGAGGCGCTAGAGGATGAAGGATTCAATCTCCCCCCTACTGCTCTACACCAGGAGAAGTCAATAGTATTGGCAGAACAGTGCAACCCGGTCAACTTAGGAACAGAATCAGAACCACAAATTACCTTCTATGCAGAATCCCTCCTAGAAGAAGAACAAAAACTACTAGTAGCTTTCCTAAAGGAGAGAAAGGTAAATTTTGCGTGGACCTATGCAGACATGCCAGGCCTAGATCCTGAAATAGTAGTGCATCATTTGGCCGTTCACCCCAGAGCAAAACCAGTCAGACAGAAGCTAAGGAAGATGCACCCACAAATAGCCTTGCTTTTAAAGATCGAGCTACAAAAACTTCTGGATGTTGGCTTCATACGCCCAATTGACTATCCAGAATGGGTATCTAACCTCGTACCAATCTCAAAACCAAAAGGGGGCATCCGCATCTGCACCGATTTCAGAGACCTAAACAAAGCATGTCCCAAGGATGACTTTCCACTACCCAACATTGACATGATAGTGGATATGACGGCCGGACATGAGATGCTTTCCCTAATGGATGGTTTCTTGGGGGGTACAATCAGATATTGATCGCAAAAGAAGACCAACACAAGACAGCATTCACATGTCCGTGGGGCACCTACTGCTGGAATGTAATGCCATTTGGGTTGAAGAATGCAGGAGCCACCTATCAAAGAGCCATGACATTAATCTTCCACGACATGATCCACAAAATAGTCGAGGATTATGTAGATGACATACTTGCTAAATCAAAGAAGAGACAAGACCATATAGCAACTCTAAGTGCTATCTTTGACAGGCTTGAACAATATAAGGTTAGACTCAACCCGAAGAAGTGTGTCTTTGGGGTGCAATCAGGGAAGCTGCTAGGATACATAGTTTCAATGAGAGGGATAGAGGTAGACCCTGCAAAAGTAAAAGAAATCCTTGAAATGAAAGCACCAAGAATGTTGAAACAACTAAGAGGATTGCAAGGAAGACTCCAGTTCATCCGAAGATTCATAGCACAATTGGCAGATAAACAGATTGCCTATTCACACCTACTTCATAAGGCAGTAGCTTTCAGATGGGATGACAAATGCGAGCAAGGATTCAACAAAATAAAAGAATATCTACTTACACCACGTGTATTAATGCCACCAATTGTGGGGAAATCACTAATCCTATATATCTCTGCAACAACAGCCACCCTGGGGGCCCTTTTAGCCCAACATGATGAAAAGGGAACTGAGCGGGCTATCTACTACATCAGCAGAACAATGGTGGGACATGAGCTCAATTACACATCAATAGAGAAAGCTTGTCTAGCATTGGTATTTGCGGCTCAGAAATTTAGACACTACATGCTAGCACACTAAATCAAGTTGATTGCCAAAATAGACCCTCTAAAGTACCTATTGACAAAAGCAGCACTTACAGGTAGAATGGCTAAGTGGGTAATGATATTATCTGAACATGATATCGAGTATGTAGAACAAAAAGCCATAAAAGGACAAGTCATTGCGGATCAGCTGGCAGAAACTCCCCTCTACACAGATAATCCACTCATATCAGAATTCCCAGATGAGTCCCTTTTTAACCTTGATGCAACAGACCACTGGAAGCTATACTTTGATGGCTCTCACACACAACATGGGTCAGGAGCTGGTGTGTTTTTCATCACGCCGCAAGGAGACTGCATACCTAGATCATACAAGCTGGCATTCCCTTGTACGAACAATATAGCAGAATATGAGGCTTTGACCATAGGACTCAAGATTGTAGCACAATGGTGAATCATGGCACTAAAAGTCTATGGCGACTCGCAACTTATCATCAACCAAGTCAACGGCGAATACCAAACCAAGGATGATAAGCTCACACCACACAAGAAGGTGGTAGAAAGCCTCAAGGAATCTTTCATCAATATTACCTTTGAGCAGATACGAAGGACAAACAACAGAGCAGCTGATGCAATGGCGATAATTGGATCCTTACTCGACATCCCTCGTAACGTCTCAAAACATGAATTCCTCATGGAGCAGCTTCTCGTACCCACATTTGAGGTACCAGAGTCAGAATATGCATGTGAACTCGTTGGTCCCGGTGATCTTTGGTATCATGATATATACACCTACCTAAAGTTAGGAATCCTCCCCACTGACATCACCCCAAACCTAAAATGCACTTTCATCAAAAGAACTTCACGATTCGTCATCCTAGGAGAGACCCTCTTCCGTAGGAGTACCGATGGAACCCTGTTACGTTGTTTAAAACCCGAGGAAGCCCTGATTGCTCTAACTGAGGTACACAATGGCACATGTGGGTCACACTCAAGTGGTATGACCTTGGCTAAAAAGTTGCTAAGAACAGGGTACTACTGGCCGACGATGGAAAAAGAGGCGCACAATTTTGTCAGAAAATGCTTGCAATGCCAACAGCATGGAGATCTTATTCATGTACCAGCTCAAGAACTGCATCCTATTGTTACACCTTGGCCGTTTTCACAATGGGGGCTTGATCTCATTGGTAAAATATCACCCACCTCATCCAATGGCCATAAATTCATTATCACCGCCACCGAATACTTCACTAAGTGGGTCGAAGCAATTCCCATGACCTACATCACCGGAAAGCAGATATCCAAGTTTATCCTGAATTACCTCATTTGTCGGTACGGTGTCCCCCAATCCATTATCTCTGATAATGGGACGCCCTTCAAGAATCAGGATGTCCGTGACTTGTGTGAAAAATTCAAAATCAAGCATCACTTTTCTACACCATATTATCCACAAGGCAATGGCCAAGCAAAAGCTACAAATAAAACCATTTTGAAAATCCTCAAGAAAACAGTTAATGACTCTGGTCGTGACTGGCATCTGCAGTTAAATCCCGCCTTATGGGCCTACCGCACCAGCATCCGCACGCCAACAGGCACCACCCCATTCTCTCTGGTCTACGGATCAGAGGCCATACTCCCCATTGAGATCGAGCTCCCATCACTAAGGATATCACTGCAAAACCTTATCACAGATGAGGAATACAGGGTCACAAGACTCAATGAGCTGGAATTACTAGATGAAAGGCGCATGGATGCCCTTAATCATCTACAAGTGTACCAGAATCACCTAAAAAGGAGCTACAACAAGAACATCAGACAACGCACTTTCCAAGTTGGTGACCTCGTGCTGAAAGAAAACCAAAAGAACGTGCCAAATCCAGATACAAAGGGAAAATTTGAGCCCAACTGGCTGGGACCTTTCATCATCACTGCAAGTTACACATCAGGGGCATATCAACTAGCAACACCAGAAGGCGAGCCTCTGCAGGAGCCTCTGAATAGCTCTCATCTCAAAAAGTTTTATGCCTAAACATTGCAAGGTATAGAACCAGAAAATTACAAAAACAATCAGAAAAAGTCCTGAAAAAATGGTTACCTCGATGAAAACCTGGCAAACAGGCATCTTGGTGAGAACAAAAAAAATCCAAAAAAAATTAGAAAAGGATTGAAAAATAGTAAAGAGAAAAAATCGTCCTCTAGTGAAAACCACTTCGGTGGCGCTTTGGGCAAATACCTTGGTAAAAACCTGGCAAACAGGCGTCAAGTGTAAATAAAGTACCTTCCCCATCTATCAGGATCTGCACAACTCATCCACTCCATCACATTCCACTTATTCGCTCGCATCCATACCATAGCCTGCGTTGGTATCTGTACTATATTCCACCATCGGAACTACTTGGCATTTCAAAGGTCAGTCTGTCCCGCCTTTATCTAAGTAGTCTATCGCACCACACTGGGGGCACGTTCTCGCAACATCGGATCGGATTCGTGTATATTCTCGTGATCTTTTTCAAAATTCATCAAAAAATTCCAAAAACATTCAGAAAACTCATTCAAAATTCCAAAAACATTCAGAAAACTCATTCAAAAAACCAAAAACATTCAGAAAACTCATTCAAAAAACCAAAAACATTCAAAAAATCCATCAAAAATTTCAAAAACATCTAGAAAAATCATCAAAAATCCAAAAACATGTCGAAATATCAGAAAATCTTCAAAAATTTCATCATTAAGTCTTGTTAGTTTTTTCTACCTTGTCGAACTACGTCGTCTCTGAGCTTGAACGTAGGCAAGGTTGATCTTTGATCATCCCCCGAGATGGTTGGGTCAGTCCTTTAGGCATCCGTCACATTGGCAATCCGTTTGCCCATCTAGTCTGCATCTTAAGTCAGTCCTTTAGGCAATAAAAGGGCAATCCATTTTTCCATATTATCATCAAGTCAGTCCACCACCAGTCGAACTACGAGGTCTCTGCGTATATAATGTAGGCAAGGCTAATCTATGGATGAGCTCCCAAGACCCCTAGGATAGGTCTTTAAGTTAGTCTGTTCGTTGTAAAATCTTGAAAATACCAAAAACATTGGAAAATCTTGAAAATACCAAAAACATTGGAAAATCTTGAAAATACCAAAAACATTTGTAAAATTCCAAAAATACCAAAAACAGCCTCAAAACATTTGAAAAAACCAAAATGGTGCATCCATTTCATCTCGCTTTCACTCGTGATTGTCTACACTCATAATAAATCATCGTCGCTTTCACCCTTTGGTGAGTTAGTCAGAACAAGTTTAGCAGGTTCTAAAGTGAACACCTAATCGTCAAAGTCTCAAAGGTCTAAGTTAGTAAGTCAGCAAGTTGGTCAACTCAGAGTATCAATAGCTTATCATGCAATCAGTCTCACCAAAACCCTGATCACTACATGTCCTAGGATGAAGCTTTCCTGCGATGGACATAAGCATCAGGTACCCCACAGTAGTTTAGTCTTGGCTAGCAATACGAAGAACATCAGCTTGTTTGTTTACTTTATTTTAGTCTTTTAGACTTATCTTATTTTGCGCTCATTCCAAGGACCTCTCGATGATGCCTAAACAAAACAGGTTTAGAGAGAAAGGAATGGGGCAACGATCATTATCTTTTTATCTGCTGTGCTTGTTGGGTATTCTTGTAAAATAACTTCGTCATGCATACTTTGTTTTGTGTGTAGGGAGGATGTTTTAGGCGTCTTGTTGACCACATAAGAAGGCTTGCCTTCTTATGTTTTGGCCCGAGATGTTTAAGATATCTGAACTACATTCTGAATAAGGTTATGTTTGTCAAGTGTGAACAAGATTATTCCTATCTGTTTGACGAGTCAAAGTCCATCACACTAGGTGCCACGCCATCCTGGTTTTTAATACCTTGATGCCTCACACCTACGTATGTTATCAAATATAAAGAAAGGTATGCTCTTTCCCATCCTTGGATAAGCCACACATCATCATTCATCGTCATATCTAGTAATGTCTCGATTGACTAATGGACTTATTGGACTTCTACTTTCTTCTTGGATTTAAGGGTTTATCCCTCTCGTTCTTCTATTTTCCTTCATGCTAACAATGCATCCATCTTGCATCCGTATTCTCATTCTGCATAATCACGTCATACCATCATATCAGGACAATAAGCATCCATCACTTTCATCTCTCATTTTCATAATCCTATAAGTTGTTTAGGATAATATAGATTTGTTATTCTAAGCATCTTCCGAACATCTCATTTACATCATCATTATCATCCATACATCCATTTTGAACCTCTTTATTGTGAGATCCACCTCAAATTGAATCTTTTCACTCGATCTCTCGAGGGGGCAATGTACTAATGTACTTATTTTCGCCGGGGCATCTTAAAAAATTGGAAATTTTTTAATGTCGGCAAAATCATTCTTTGAACCAATGCAACAAGTACATTGCTTCAAAGAGGGGCAAAATGTAGACATGCAAAAATAACAATCAGGCATCATACAAATTAACATTCATTTCTGCTATTAATCAATTAAAATATTTATTGATTAACTTCCTAAGGTTCATTAAATAAATCAAATTATTTAATCCTTATGTTCTTCTCATTTGATTTAATAAATCAAACAGATTTAATGTCAAATCCCTAAAATCCCCTAAGTTAATTAATCTAAATTAATTAACTTCTAATCACAATTACCATTCTCTAGCTTTTGACTCAACTAGAGTCAAATCTAAACTCCTAACTAACCCACCCACTTGCATCAATAAATCAATTTATTGATTTATTAAAAAGAGTTATTTTCCCTCAATAACTCTCATCTTTGACTTTTTTGAACAAAGATTATTCCCCCCAAAACCCTCAACAACATGCATTTATTGACATTTTTTCAAATTTGAATGGGCACATTGGCCAAAACTTGCACAAGCTTTGACCAATCCCATCATGCCAAGTGTCTCTATTCTATTGGAGGGGATTTAGTCCCACATTGGCTAAACTTGGCCTCTCTTCTCTCAACTTCTTCTATAAAAGCAATGCATCTTCTCTCATTTCTACAACACAATTTGAAGGTATCTAAACTATAGGCAACTTGAGCTCATAGCAACTCATTATCTATCTCATTTGGCTTAGAAAGGGATTGGGAAAGGGCTCTCTCACATCTTCATGGAGGGCACCAATCCATCATAGAATAGAATAGGTTGTATTTCCTTTTCTCCATGCATATTTGATCTAGTTTTAGCATTTTATTTGGAGAAATGAACCATGTTATTCTATGAGGATGGCTGAATCTACACAATCAATGTGCAAGATTTCACCATCCTACAACAGGCCTTTCCTCTTGTCCCTACAGCCCATAGGCTGTTACACTTCTGTTCCATAACAATTACTAGCAAACCACAATCAATTTAATGATTGTATTTTCTAACTTCTGACTCTATATTACATAAGGCATTGTTTGTCATCTTACATAATCCGTTTACCCTTAAATGGTTATGAGTGTGGCATGCTTACTATTATGCATTGAGATTTCTCATATTCGAGCGAATTTGAGAAAATTTGTGCACTCTGGGATAATGAAATGTGAAGCCTCTAAGTTACGTAATACTATGTTGAACTAGCTATAATAAATTAAATTTTGATATTTTAGGTACCATATCAAGGCTTATACCATGAAAATAATACTAGAGGTTCACTAGTTTTATACAATAATTTTTATTGAAGTTGAATATTTATATTTTTTCATACTCGATCATGACAAATTTAAAAATTAAGCATTAAGAAATGAGTTTACTAGCAAGCTATTCTATATATATATAGGTAATGATGATAAAAACTCAATGATTTATAAAAATATGAAATGGTGGGTAGATACATACCATAGTGTATGATCGTCTTAGTTCTATGCGTTAGTTATAACCTTCATAAGATTACAAAGTTAGCAATTGAATGGTCTGCAATCTTTGAGTTGAGTCATGACAAGGTTGAGGCTTACTTCCAATGATTCTAGACAATTCATTATTTAATAATACCAATTTTTTAGATATTATATCAATTTTTTGAGGTGAATCCATTTATTTTATATAGATCTAACTCTTAATGTGAAAAAGAATCAAAGAGGTAATGGTGCCTACTACAATGAAGAAATAAGTCATGACAATTACCACAAAGGATATGATGATAGAAATTGCTACCAAGAAGATAAAAGAGTAGGAGATGGATACTATAGATTGATAGTAGAAATGAATAAAAAGATATAGAATGGATGAGAATGTAACTTTCAAGTAAAAATATTTTAAGTTTGGAGAACAAGTTAAAACAACATTCGAATATTTTCAAAACCAAAGAAAAGAGCTAAAAAAGGAATGCTATTACTATTTTCTTAGAAGAACCATGAGGTCATGTGAGTTGGGAATATAGCCTTAAGCATGAAGAATCACTAATTATAAGGACCTTGATGAAGGATAAAGAGAGAAGGATTGGTAGAATGGAATAACCCATTAAGAACTAGATGCAAAGTAGGGTAGAAGTGTCTCAATTTTTATATGAGACAATTTAAAATATAACAAGTAAATAATTAAATAATATTAATTCTAGGAACTTGTAATAATAGTGTTAAGAACATATTAAAGTTGAGATACCTTAACTCCCTACAACTTTACCTATCGATTTTTTTTATGATAATTATCTATTAAAAATTCTTTTTGAAATTTTATAACATAAATATTTAAAATAACTTATTATCATAAATTAAGTTTATATTTTATTATAATTCTATAAAATATTTAATAGTCTATCAAAAATTTCTTCTTTTGTAAAACATGATCTTTACAAACTTCCCACTATAATGTATTTTATTGTAAAAATTCTTAAAAGAATCATACAAAAGAAAATAAAATCAAAAGATAAATCTCAAACAAAACTATCTAATTGATTTAGAGGTTTTGATTTCTAATATAATTGTATAAACAAAATCTGATGTATATATCTTAAAGACCTTATTTTAAAAAAAACACACTTATCATTTTCTACATATTCAATAATATATCTATTACCAAAATCTCAAAATAAATATTACATATTGTTTTTTAGATTTATTTTATTCTATATAAATTGTAGTTAAATAAAACATTGTTTTATTCCTGATTACATGTTATATCTCTCATATTTATAATATATATTAGACTTATTCAAGATAAACAATTTATATAAATATTATTACCCTTAATTAAGACTCTTTTATGTATTCTAAGGGCATTCCCTAACGGTGTGGCCTTTGAATCTAAACAAGCGGTTTCTAGTATAAAAATACCTCCATTAGTAGTAAACAAGGTGAATATAAAGCATCGCATACAGTTCAAACGTCATTTAGCAGACAACAGGACGTAATTCTCCCGATTTAAGAAAGAGTTGATAATATGGATCGTTTGCTGGAACTCCCTGAACAAATATTGCGAGACATCTTACTAAGAATGCCTTACAAATATCTATTAAAGATTAAGCAATTGTTGAAACCAGCCAAAGAAATGATGGAATGCTTCACGTTTTATAAAGATAGAATAAAGTTTGGGCTGGCGCGGAAATATATATGTTTGCTGCAGTCTGCTGGGATATCTATATACGACCCCGTCGATCAATCATGTGAAACGCTCCCGACTATTCCCACCGGATTTCAAATCATATCGGCTTCTCAGATTGTTTGTGTTAAGCATAAGCTTGTTTTACTGGGATTGAAACATTATGGCCATTTGACTACAAAGATTTTGATCTATGATCTATTATCTCGTACATGGAAGCAAGGTGCTGAAAATCCCACTGCCAGATCTGTATTCCATTTTGCATGTTGCGCTTCATCTGAAGGATCAATTTACATTGCAGGAGGACTTGGCAAATTTTTTGATGGTGTTGGATCCCGTGAAGCAGCAGTTTATAAAGTAGATGAAGACAAGTGGGAGCTTCTTCCTGAGATGCGCCATGACATTAGCTTGTGTGGGGGTGTTTTCATTGATGGAATGTTTTATGTCATTGGTGGTTTGGGTGATAGAACTCAAAGATTTGACCCCAACACAGGAGTATGGACAACAATAGTAAACATGTCAATGAAAAATTCATGGGACGTCCATGTTCTATATGCGTTTGGACAACTATATGGCTTTGGAATGAATGGAGTAGAGCAATATGATTGGGAAGGAAAGGCGTGGAGAAAAGCGGAAGCCTTCCCTCTACAACTTAACTGTGTTCGTTCCACAGTGTGGTGTGATCGAATTTTTTTGGTCGGATATAATCAGATTTACTTCGCTTTTGGGTCTCCAGTTTTTAATATGTCTAAACCTGGAGGAGCTTTCTTTGACAGTTGGATTTCTGTTGACAAACCGAAAATCTTTCCGTGTACGGAAATCGTATGTGTTGCCACAATAGAAATTTAATATCTTTGCCCGCTTCATTACAAGATCATCTAAAACATATGATTGTTCGATATAGACTTCATACACCTATTCCTCCGAATCTCGCAATTGGCGTTCTGCTATGTCGTTTGAAACATATTCTATATCAATTTTAAAATTATTTTATTTTATTTATATGTCTAAATAGTTTTTTAAATTGATTTTTTTATATTTAAATTTAAATTTTACTTTGGCAAAATCATAGTTTATATATATAGATAAACTAAAAATAAAGAAAAATAAAAAGCAGTCCACTTGTATACCGGTTGGGCTTAACCAGCACACTCTAAGCGTTGACCACGCTTAGGTGGTTGGTGTGGGGCCCAATTACCTAGCCAATTTGGTGATAGCCGTTTTCATTTACCCTGTTCACTGTTAACATTCAAATTGTTCCTGCCAGTCTCACTATTTCAGAACATTCAAAAGCAGGTTTCCCACGCGATTGGTTTTCATTTGTCACTCGCGGCCTATTAAAAAATGGCAGCTTTGGAGCAAAGTATTGACGTTCATTAAAGTATAACGAACTAGGGATCATTCAATATCCTCTTGTAGACATGTATTCAAACTGTGGAAACATAGACAAGGCACATCAACTGTTTGACAGGATACCACAAAATTCTTGTCTCGTGGAATGCGTTTGCTGAAAAGGATTTACAGACTTTCAATCAATTTAATCAGCAGGTGTAAATCAGAACTCTGCAATCTTTGCCAACATCCTCCCTACCTTTGCCGAAATGGGAGCTTTGGAACGGGATATGGATATCCATGACAACATAAAGGAAATCATTTTTTTGTTAGATGGTGTAGCTGCAACCGCCTTGGTAGACATGTACGCAAAATGTGGAAGCATAGACAAGGCACGTGAATTGTTTGACCAAATGCCTCAAAAAAATGTGATCTCATGGAATGACATGATTGCAAGGTATGCACAAAAAGGATTTGTTGAAAAGGCTTCAGAAACTTTCAAGCAAATGCAATTGGTAGGTGTATAGCCAGACTCCGCAACCTTTGCTAGCATCCTCCTTGCCTATGCCAAAATGGGAGCTTTGGAATAGGGTATGAACATCCATCAAAGCATAAAGGATAGAGCAATTTTTAAGCTAAACCCATGGTGGATGTATTTTATTGCTACCTACACATCACATATGAATATAGGATTAGGATTAGTTGCAATGCTATTTTTTATTTGGATCTTAAAAAAATTGACTTGTGTTCTTACAAGCATCTATGTAGTAGAGACAGATGGTGTGAACGAATGGTAAGGAGTTTGGTGAAGGATAAGGAATTAACAAGCTCTTTGGATGTATTGAACGCATGTGCTTATTTTGTAGGAGACAAATGACATCCACAAACATAGTAAATCTATGCAAAAATGGAGAAATTGGCTTGGGAGATAGAAGGCAATTGGGTATTTTCTAGATGCAAGACACTTAGTGGTGTGGAAAAGGAGTGAAAAATATTGTTTCTCTACCACTATAATGAAAAGATGTCAATTTCTTATTGTATATATATAGATAAACTAAAAATAAATAAAAATAAAAAGTAGTCCCCTTGTCTACCTACAAATGTGGTTTTAACCACAACATCAGATAAAACTCTTTGCCCTGATGGGTTGGGCTTAAACACCACACACTAAGTGCTAACGTTTAGTGTGGGCCTCACCCTTAGTTGCAAACTCCGTTTCTTCGTTTCCATGTTGCCGTCTGTATTAACTGCTCACATCCTAACTATTTTCTCTTTTCTCATAGATTAGAGTTTAAAAAATCAAATACTATTTTCATATAGTACCTATTATATATTTATTATTATTGTTTTTTATAAAATCAAATTATACACAATATTATATATTTATATTTATTATATAAATTCTATATGTAAATAATATTATATTATCATATTTATATAATAAATAATAAGTGTAATATAAATAGGGGTGACCCTTTGGTGAAATGGTGGGGCTTCTTGCCTGTACAACCAACAACCAAGGTTCAAACCTCACGAGGTCGCTCTCTACCGTGTCAACAATGGAATTTCCTTACCCTGGTGTTAAGGGGAGGCTCCTTGGTGAACTGGTGGGGCTTATTGCCTGTAGTGCCAACAACCAAGGTCCAAACCTTAATATCTTTTAAAATTAATGATTTAAATTATAAAATGTAAGGCTCTGAAATGTTGCAAAAATCCTCTGCTCCACTTACCCCCGTAGCCTCTCCTCGGGAGATACCTAGGCTCCCAACGAAAAATGGTGAGTTTGATCTCTTCGAACGCACGACTATGGGTGAAAGGTCTAGTTTCCCTCGCCCTGCCCTAGGCCTGGCCGATCCTGTGTCTGAGCTCTGTGTCATGGGGTTCTTGGAGGGAGACTCTTCACAGGTTTTCACCTCGCCCATGACTATTTCCTTTGGTCTTCGTAAAAGTAGTCACATATGGGCTTCTTTAGATCCTCATTATATTTCAGAGAAGCTTGCCACCAAGGGTTTAGACAATGGTGGAGTGGAGGACTCAGAATGAAAAAGTTTTGTTGATACCCTAGCCTCCTGCCCTTCTCCGTGCATCCATGGCTAGCATACTAGGGTTTTTTCCCTTTTGGGCAAAAAATGGCAAGCTCCACCACTTATGGCGATGCTGTTAGGGGTTATGGTCGATCTGAAACTCAGGATCTTCACAGCAGTGGTGGCCCTCCTTTCCCTATTTTCCATGCTTCCTCTACCCTCAAAATCTGTTTGGACAATTTTGCTTGTGACAGAGAAGAATTTTTGCAAAATCATGCTTTAATATGTAGATTCATAAAGACTTGCCTCAAACTCTGTGACCTTCACTCATGGATTGATGCCAATTGGAAGGATTACCTAGAAGGCGAAATCAGTATATACCCATGTGCCAAGGGGTTTTTTTATCTTAGAATTAGAATCAATAGATGACAAAGAAATGGTGCTCAACACTAGACCATGGTTTTATCAAGGTGACTTTTTGTGCATGAAACACTAGTTTTCCTCATTCGATTCGCATACAGAGACATTTTCAACTACATTCCTGTGGGTTCACCTACCTTGCTTACCATTACAATTTTGGGATATTGGTTGCCTAAAAGCGATTGATAATGGTCTAGGAAAATATCACAACATCTCCAAAGAAACAATCAACTATGAAAACATGAGTTTTTCTCGCTTATGTGTTGCAATGGATGTCTCAAAAGGTCTTCCTGCTGAAATCTCTCTCAAAGTTGAAATAGGCATTGGTGTTTGCCAATTGATTATGAGAAGATTGCATTCAGATGTAGAATCTGCTTTGCGACAGATCATGTTGTATTGTGTGGTGTAGTAAAAATGGGGTCGAAAAACATGCCAATACTGCTCCTTATTGTAAACCATCGTGGTGGGATGGGGTTGCATCTTGCCATTATGTTGTTTCTCCTCCTAAAAAATCTACTTTTATTTCCTCCCCCATTCTTTAGAGTACGACTCCTCCTCATTCCCCCACCCCTTTGACTATGGTGCCTACTTATGCTCTTGAGTCTACGCTTGATAGAATGACAATGGGTGATGGCACTGCTGCTTCTCCACATTCCTTAGAGCTAGAGGAATCCAACAATGCGCTCGCTTCCCCTTCTTTGGTCTCTTCAACAAATAATAATTGTGGGATGCCTTTTGTGGGGGAAGCAAGTCTGAGTTCCCTACACTCTTCAGATGATGTACATGCTTGGATTGAGGTAAAGAAAAAGAAGGCGACATCTTTTAAACATAAACTTTCATCCATGAAAGTCGGAATTTAGAAATGTAATTTGTGGTTTTCGGTTCGATGCAATTTCTAGGCAATTGTTAGATGTGGTTTGTAGAGTACAATTTTGTGTTGTAGTGTTGCACCCATCTGGCAAGGGCATGCATTTACCTTTTCTTGTTCTTAGACTACAGGAGCTGCCTCCTTGGCAGTACTTACCTATAAAAAAAAAAAAGTGCAATATAAATATAAATATAAATATAAAAATAATATTTTAATATATGTATAATATATATTTTATATATTTATGATATATGATATAAAATTAATATACAAATATAATATTATAATATAAATATATAAAGAATAGTTTATAGTTTAGAATATATATTTAATTAGGGTTAGGTAAGCATTATAACTTCATTAGGATTCAAATGTTGTTATAATGAGGGTTGTGGTTATAGATGGTTATAGTTATGGTTACTATTATGGTTAGGATAAAATTAGGGCTGATTTGAGGTTATGGTACAATTTTAACTAGGGTTAGGATTACAATAACAATTATAAGTATAATTATTATTATTAGATTTAAGTAGGATTAGAGTTATAATTGAAGTACAAATTAGGTTTGAATTAATGTTACATTAAACCTTACTATTAGCATTAAGGTTACCATCTTGATTAGTAATAGACTTAAAATTATAGTAAGATCTACATCTTTAATATGAGTATGTGACAAAGATTTTGGAAGACCTTTCTTCCTTATAACACAAACATAACCCTAATTCTAATTTCTTTTCTAACCTTAATCCTAACCATAATTCTAACCTTCACACACTTTTTTAATAATATAATTAATATTAAAGATAATTATTAATTAATATTATTATAATAATTTTATATTATTTAAATTAAATTTATGAGAAAATAATTATATCATTAAATGTAAAAATAAATGTAATTAAAATTTAAGTTTCAATTACTTTATTATATAATTTCAAAATGATTTATATAACATTTTTGTTACTTATCTACATTTATTTTCATCAATTACATCATATTTGTAATAAATGTACATAACTAACAACAATGTTATATAAATACTTACCTAATCCTAAGTAAATATATATTATAAACTATAAACTATTATTTATATATTTATATTATATTATATTTATTATTCATTACATAAATATAATATTTATATATTTATATTGTATTTATAATATCATATTTTTATATTATATATTATAAATATATATTTTTATATTATATTTATATCATATATTATAGATTATATTATACATATATTAAAATATTATTTATATATTTATATTTTATTTCATTTATTATCTAAATATGATAATATAATATTTAGATATTTATATTTAATATCATATTTATATATTTACTATATAAATGTTTATACAATATTTATGATACAATATAATATAAATATAAATATTTAATACTTTGTAAAATTTATAAAACTCAATAATAATAAATTAGTAACAATTAGCATCATGATTGTAGCGCAGTTGAGAAAATAGTTATGATGTGAGTGCAGTTAATACGGACAGAAACAATGGAAATAGAGAAATGGAGTTTGCAACTAAATATGGGGCCCACAATAAGCGTCAATGCTTAGTGTGTAGTGTTTAAGCGCGACCGTCCTGATAAGGGGCCCTGTCAAATGGTGCAGGTCGTAAAACGATGGACGTGGCATAAATCGGTCCTTTTCTCTTGGCCCTTTTATTTATGGTTTTCATTTTTTAACTAATTTATTCAATATTTAAAAAATAAAACGTAAAAATTGCATTTTCACATAATTTACATAGTCATTGTGGATAGTTTTATTTTCTCTAAAGGGAGAGAATGTATAACTTGTATAGGGTCCATGTGGTCAATTGAATATAGTAAATTTTTCCTTTCCTCATATGTCTCATATTCAACAAAGTGATGCTAGAACCCAAAAGGAAAATTTGATGTCTTTTGAATTACATCAAAAGACAAGTTCAAGTATTTTCAAACCATTGTGTCTTTTTGTATGCATTTTTATAGGGATCACAATAATATCACATATGTAAATGATAAGTTAGGCAAAATAATTATTGACATTGACAAGACCCAAAATTCTTGTAGCACAATGTGGGAGAATCACTAGTATTTTACGACCTTGCAAGAATTGAGGCCATAATAATCAATTTTTTTATTCATAATCTTTGTCAAGAAATTTGAATGGTTGAAATTCAGGTTGTAGGAATGAAAAATTATAGTTGTTTGATGGTTTATATTTACGCATTCTATCTTCAATTTTTTCTTTGATATCTTTATAGCTTTCTATGTGGTTTTATTGTAGTGATTCATCTTCATTGGGTTCTTCAAGAAATGAGAGATTCATACTAGGTGAAGTATAAGTATAAAATAGGTTTCTTGATGATTCATTCTTGTGTTTTATATATTAAAGTGGACCTTAAATATTTGTTTTCACCTTGAAATTTAGTATTGAATCTTGATTTGTAGTTTTTAAGATAATGATTTTAATCTCTAGAGAAGAAAAAAACATTAAGGAGTATTTGTTTTTTCTTTCCTCTATGCTCCTCATGCCAGTGAAGGATGGCTTGATGGTTGTTGTAATAGAAGTAGAACTAGTCACTACATTTTCTACATGATTGCCAATATTTCCCTACAAGAAAGGAGAAGTATCATCTCTTTGATCGTCATGAGAGATTTAAAAAGTATAATTACTATGATAAACTTGTAAATGATACATTTCAATGGGTTTTGAATTTATTTTTTAGGGAATCGAATCATCCTTAGTGACATATTATTCACGAAGACTATGATGTTAGTCATATGAAGTGGGGATTAAATATATTCTTTTGCATTGATATTAAGATACATAGAAGACTAATATTCGAAATAATAACATTGATTTTGCATGGAATACCTCTTTATTAACTCATTTAAAATACTTGAGGTAAATTTCTTATTTTTCATTCTATAATCTATATAAGATTAAATCATCGACTATTTCAATAGTCTTCCTTTATGTAATTTTTAGATTTTATACCCTATTTTTCTTCAAGAGCTATTTGACTTATATATGTAATGTGGTTATGAAGGTATGCAATTTATTTTCTTCATTTATTTGGTCTATTCAGGAATATTCTCTAAAGATCATTTGAACCATTCCACAAAACTCTATTATATATTCACCTTATTTCTTCTAAAGTTATATAAATTGAGATAAATGTACACATGTAAAATTACTGATTTAAATCTTGTAAGAAAATTTATCAGACAAACAAATCTTTAGTCACTCAAATAATTTCACAATTAAATGTGAATACATGAATGTGACTATCAATAGCCTAACTGTTCCTACTAGTGAGCTTTATAAAATTCTATTATGAACTAGTACTTAATTTTGTGTATTCATAAAAGGGTAATAGGAGGAAGTAGATTCTTCATGGCTAAGATGAAATTTTATTACCATGGTGTAAGTCTAAAAATAACGGCAATGATTATCTCATTTTTGTAAAGTCACCAAACTTCATTTTACGGGAGGTATCTTTATATTTCTAAGAAAAAAAAATCACTAGAAATTGGAGTCTCTATATAGAAACCAAAAATGTATTGATATATAGATTTGTTTCTGTACTTAGTTTCTTGAAAAGTGACGTTGAAAAATTTAGTGGGCACTGAAAATTATACTGATAGTTGAAGAGATCATTATTGGGTTAATGGTCTTTATTTTTATTCAATAGTATAGATCCATTGCATGATTAGTTTTTTGATTTCGTGGTATTTAAATCAAAAATACTAATGTAAAAGGAGAAAAACTAAAGAAACCTGATTTATAAAAAGCTTGGTTGTGAACACATTAATACATTATTAAAGACTTTTCTCTTTTTTTCATTCAACCATGATGAAATAATTTTTCAATCCCTTACACTACCTGCTATATTGTCGGGGAATTCTAAATTTTTTCATAAACATAGCAGACTACTTTTAATACAAGTAAAATTAGATATTTTTCACCTTCCTAGAGTTCCCAACCACCCTGACTTTCCTTTGCACTACCAATTAATACATTCAAATCATCTAAATAATTATCATTTATCTCATTCAATAGAATTGATAATGGGAATATTTATTTTGTGCTAAAGGAGGCATGGCTAGATATTTATCAATAAAATTATAAGTTGTCAAGCCTTAACTATTCTAAAAAGTGACAATTTTGGTGACAAGATCACAAACTTAAGAACTTGCTAAAGACTAAAAAAAACATTTTTTGGTATTTGGGAAATTCTACTCACATCCTAATTTTACTTTTAACATTATTTTTTTAGGATTCAAGTGTTTTGAGAAATTTCAAACTTATGTTTGTTTCTTCTCCAACATTTTAACAATACCTTTTTTTGAAATTTCACTATTTCCGTGAACTTGTAAATGATTGAAATTTTAAAAAACTTATAATTTTTTCAAACTTTAAATGTAACAAAAATGCTTGGAATACATAATTTTTTTAGGATATTGAGAGGTTTTATAACATTTTTACCTCATAAAATATTTTCTAAAATAGTTTTTTCATTTAAAATAAGAAAATAATTATATCATTTTACAATTTTTTATAAAGGCTTTGAAACATGATCATGAATTTAAGAAATCATATTTGCAAAAAATATTATGAATAAATAATATGAATAATTACATGAAAAATCTAACTGTCTTAACATGAATTAAATAGATATTATAATGTTACAAAAGACAAAAATATGGAGCAGCTCTATAATAGTAAATTATGTGCTACATGTGCACTAGTGGATTTTCTAATATCAACATCTTAATGCAAATCATAATTCACATGTATAAGAATAGCTAGGGATTTCTTACTTCTTAACATACTAACATGTTAGAATATAAAATAATTTAGTTTATTATAGAAATATATAAAGATGCTTTTTATTTAATTTCAAATAATAAACTTTAAATTTGACTTAAATCTACTTAGAAATCACACACTATGGGTATTGTTAAGTGTAATGAAGACCATAATACACACAATATGATGGAAAACTTTCATAGGGCAGCATACTCCTTTTATTTCATCTATAAATGAGAAGTAGGATATTATACAATATATAGGGTTATTTAAAAATGAAAAGAAATATATAATGCTCTAGAATCCTATGTATTGAACACCTTTAAAATTTAATTTACATACTTAATATAAGTGAGAGATTTATTTTTTCTCTATCCAACTGTATCTCCATTCTATAACAATACGAGAGAGAAAATTAGAGACAAAGAAATACATATAATTGGGGATTCTAATTATTTGAGGTCAGAACTACTCATAGACATAGGTAAATAAGTATAGTATAGTATATAAATAAATTGTCATCACCCCTCAAGATATTAAACTTAGAAGAAGTGTGTTTGAAGACGACATAGAAATATTAAATGACTCAACATTGAAGAGGCCTAAGTTCCTTAAATCTTTGTATCATTTTCAACATGAAAGGCAAGATTTATGACATATAGAAGAATGATGATACAGATAGAAGAAGGCTAGGATAGAGTTTCTCTCCTATATCCAATTGCCTATAAGGGTAGAAAGTGTCCTCAAAGTGAGAGCACAAATATAAATAAATAATCATGAGGGAGCACAACTAAACACAAAGCCAATCTAAAGATGTAGAAGAATGCATTGCTCTAGTACAACTCCATCAATAATTTGTCTTACTCCCAATATTTATCATGATATGGAGGGAAGAAGAGCTTGTAGTGAGGGGTAGTTAGGGTGGTTTGAGATGAATCACTTATAGATAGACCCAAGGAGGAAGGTCCCTCGAGGTCATCATCAAAAATATCCTATGAGACTAAGGTTATTGATTTTGAATATATCAAGGATAAAGTTAAAATATCCTCCAATGAGTGAAACATGCATTTCACTAGGGTGAGTTGTGTTAGTTTAGAAGGGGAGAACAAGATACATGTGAGTTAGATTCAAATTTCAATAAGGGTGAAGTGAAAAAATTGGGTGAGGGAGGCACCTTTTCTATCACTAGAATAGTGTAAGCTAAAGTAGATCGTGAAAAAGGAGGCACATAAGAATTCTTACAACTCCCACAAGATGCAAGGTTAGTTTCCATATTTCACTTGAGAAAAAGATGTGTGGTCCTCTCAATAGAAGTAGGAGGCATAAAATAATATTGAGCTACAAATGAACACAAAAAAGGAGGAATATTAGGAGATATGTAATTAGAGGGGGATCTATAGAGGGAACAATGAACACTTGCACTCTTTTGCGGTGAGTTTTATCAAGGTCCCTTAAAAAAGCTTGGAGAAGCACAAAGGTAAAGGTAATTAAGGTAGGATAAGAAGTAGATATAGGAGGAGTGAAAATAAAAGAAACTAAGGTAGAAGTGAAATGATACTCTTCATTCTTCTATAAGGCGGAATGGTGCTTTGCCAAGGCCTTATGCCAAAACCTATACTCTCATAGAAGTCAATTGTGATAGCTATGTGAAACTAAAGATGTAGAATAAGAAGATATTGGGGGCTCCTACTCTACTAGAGGAGCAACCTCCACCATCAATGTCGATGAAAGGGTGGAATCCTGAGGATGATCGAAAGGAGGCTTAGATATATAAATGTAGTGTAGAAAATTGTGTTGGCCTTGTTGTTGTACCAAAATATTAACTTGTCGATGCTCGATACAAGACTTAGTTAAGATCTACGGGAGGTGGATAAACCATGTCACGAACCCGAAGGGAGATGTTGGCGGTTAGTCCAACAATCCCCCCCTCAATGTCACCCAAGGGGTTCAAACCCATGACCGACTCTGATACAAATATTTGACCTTGCCATTGCACCAAAATATTGACTTGTCAATGCCTGATACAAGCATCAGCTAAGATCTACGAGAGGCAGTTAAACCATGTCATGAACCCAAAGGGAGATGTTGGTGGTTATTCCAAAAAAATGTACTCCTTTTAAATTCTAGTGCAATTTCACTCTTAATTTAGAAATATTTTAGTGCCCTCACATTTATTCATTTTTATCCTTCACAAATAGGCCCCTAAACCCCTTTATTATGGATACCAAGGCATATTTTATAATTTTCTAGCATTGCAACATGCATTCAATAAATGCATCTAATTAATTGAAATCCTTGAAATAAAAATTAATCTTTGATTTTTAGGCCATAACCCATTCACTCTTGGATGAATGGATCCCCTTTATAATCCAAATTATAATTTGAAACATTTTTTTTGGTGGAATTTGAAATTACTAGGTTGAAGTTTCAAATGTTGGCTTTCAGGATCTAATAATCAAGAAATTAGAAAGGGGGCCTATAAAGCCTAGTCTCTTCACCATTTTGAATATATTCACAAGATTAGCACTCAAGAGGAAGGATAATATTCAAGCAAGTAAATTTGGTCTTGGAGTAGCATTTCAATTGTTTTTTGTGTGTCTTCAAGCTCATTTTTTCAAGATTGATCAAGAATTGTTCATGATTGAAGATTGATGGCTATAGATGATCATGATAGATTCTAGGTTTTGTGACATGCAACTAGTCGTTTCCCTTCATACAATGAATTATTTACTAAGTGATTGTATGCTCTATCTTCATTCTACTAGTCGCCTAAAAAAATGTGTAATCAAATTTTGGATCTATTAGGGTATTATGACTTCTCCCTAATTGGGTCTTTCTTTCATTGTTCACAACAATTTAGGGATATTTTTAACACACTTTAATAAGGTTTCCTTTAATTTTAGCTTGAAATAATCTTAGACACACTTAAGATTAGGGCTCTCACACATTATGCTTTAAATCTATATTTTTCATCAAGGTTTAAATACAAAACTTGGGGTTTGATCAAGGAAACCCTTCATACAAATATTGTTTTTTTTTTTAGGTTTTGTTGCAAGTCTAGACCTAGAAGTGGGAATTAAAAGGTACAAGAAAAAACTATAGATCAAGGGATAATGTACTATAGTAAAGTGCATACCTTGACATTTTCACACTTCTTAAGGCTTGTATTGCTTTATTTATCCTAGTTTATGGCTTAATTGGTCCTCTTTTGTGTCCACGAGCCCTATGAATGATATATTTTTCTAGTTACTCCCAAAAATATCCAATGCATAAATAATCCTCTAATGATTCTAATTGGTGTATACCTGATTTTTTATCACAACTAAAATGCCACTAAAGATGTCTTTGTCCCCCTAAGTTTTCGAGACCCTAATTTTGAGGTATATTATTTATGCCCCTTTTTTATGTCTATGCCCCACATTTCATCTTAATTCATCAACCTCTTCTCCAATCTACAACTCTTGGTTCTATGCATCCCTTCAACTTCAAGTTCGATGCATTGTATTTGTCTCTTCTCAAGGTTGACTATCCCCACAAATTCAATGCCTCTAACCAAGATTGTAGATGAAAATAAAAAAATGTCTTCTCACATTGTTGTGTACCATTTACAAGTTGATGCCTCTACTCCTTTTTCATTCTTGACTAGTTCCTCTTCTAATTATTAGCCTTTTATAATCCCTCGCTTGCCCTTTTTATGTTATTACAACTTAATTTTCAATCCTTATCATGGTTCTACCCTTTTACTATTAGTCTTCCAATGTTTATTGACCTATTCACTTACTTTTGCACCCTTTTTATAAGTTCCATGAAATTAATTTTGAACACCCTGTCTTTCCACCTATGTGTTCTTTCCAAATCCATATTAGAATCGAATTCCTATTCAAACACCACGTCGATAAAATCATAACAAGCTTTTTTCAATGTAACTTTCCATCATGGCATAACGGATTTTTTTGTTGTGCCCATTTTTTTTTCCCTATATCTCTATTTGGTATTCATTTTTCTTGGCTTTTTGCATTTCAAAACGACTTCCTTTGATGCCAATGTTTCACATATGTTTTTTTTAATCTTTGGAATTTCATAAATCAAGCGGGCAAAGAATGTATCACAAAGGAGTCTCTTGAAAAATACAAATGATAATGGCTAATCTGATGGAATAATGCCAAAATATTGAAGTTTTGAATTGCAAGACAAAATATGATGGTTTTTCAATCAATGACAAAACATCAATGAATCTTAGATAGAGAATTTTGAAAAATCCATTTTTTCATATCATCATCATTTCATGAAAGTGTGCAAATTTAAGAGGTTTAGACATTACAAAGGAAGAAGCCAAACAAAATCAAAATTGAAAACAAACCAAACATTAGTTTTGGCTGGTGTTGATCACCTTTTTTGTGTAGGGGAGATCTCTCAGTATTTACCCCCCATTGAATAAAAACCACCGTCATGCTCACTCCACCTCCCAAAAAAAAAATCACTTTGATCCATTAAAAAAACTTATTTTATAAAATAAAAATTTGCAACATCCCCAATGGCTACTCATAACACAATGTGTAACTGACCAATCATAATAGACATATAAACATGCATTTGCATTTATAAAAAAAGTTAACTTGCACATAAAAATGCTCATTTACATTAATAAAAAAAAATTATTCTTACAAACACCCCCACTTTCAAATGTTTATCCCTCATTACATATTATCTTAACAACTACACCTACACATTTAATGGTGATTTACATGACACAATCACAATAACCTATTAACTCTATGGGATTTGAGATGCATAGTCTTCCACACACTTCCTGGAAGATACATGTATTTACTTCTTTTTCATAGGTACCTGCATAATTAAATACTAGTGTAAGCCTCCCTAAATAAACATCGAATCCAAATATAATGTAGAATTCAATCATAACATCCTTAAAAACCTACGTAACTAGAAACTAAAAATTCAAATGTTTAAAGAAATTCAAATTTGAAACACAAAAACCAAATTGAAAGCATTCATTTATCAGATTCAAATTCCTAAATAAGTGGGGGAAAGCAACCGGTGTCATTCACAATTGCTATTTGTGAAGAATTTTTCTCTACAAAATTTAGAGCATCATCAGGCATCCTCTGCACATTCCTCTATAGAATTTGGAGCAGTGTCAGGCATCCTCTACACATTCCTCCAATACCCCAAGTTTCAAGCTGGTACTTTATACACTCTACATATGTTTATTTTCATGAGTTATGCATTTACCATTTATATTTATGTAGTGTCTTTTTACTTTGCTTTGAACTATGCATCTAACATTTATATTTATGCAGTGTACTTTTACTTTGCTTTATAAGTAAATGAAAGGTCTTTTTTGGTAATGAGTTTTTCTTTACAAACCCCATTTATAAATCTAATAATCTATGTGTTCTTTTTTTGTTTTTGGTCATTTCTCAGGGTTTATTTATATGTATATACATGTATATACATGTATATATATATTTCTATATATATGCATTTAATATATGTGTATTATGTATTTAAAAAAAATTACACGGATATATACATATATGTACATACACATACATACATATAAATACATATATACATGTATATATATACAATAATACATAAACAAACAGACATATATATACGTATATAACTCTATTTTCATTTTACCTCTGTTTAAATACGTATCATTTGGTTGTCCAATACAACAGACTGCCATTTATTTACTGTAAAATGTGTTACTATTTTTCTACTTTCAATTGCACATACAACAGGTTGACATACACATATTTGTCATTTTATATTCCCTATCTCTTGTTCATTAAAAAAATTGATATATATGTGTGTATCATTTTCCTATCCTTTCAAAATAAAAAAAATGGTACTAGTTAATCATTTTCTTCTGTATCTTATTGAATTTGTAAATGAATGTGTACAATATTAGTTATATATATATATATAACACAACTTATTGAATTTGTAAATGGATGTGTATAATATTACATATATATAACTATAACATAGCTTATTGAATTCCTAAATGAATGTGTACAATGCTATAAATATAACATTGTACACATTCATTTACAAATTCAAAAAGTTATGTGTCTGAATTTGTAAATGAATGTGTACAATGTTCTATATATATAACATTGTACGCATTCATATACAAATTCTATGTCTCTTGTCTCTTGTTCATTCAAAAAATCGATATATATGTGTGTATGATCTGCCTATCCTTTCAAAATGCAAACAATGGTACCGGTAATCATTTTCTTCTGCATCTTTCATGACACATGAAGGGTTTATTCGATGATTGAAAAATTATTACTACTTATTTATGAAATAAATCATTCATCTTCAAAACATTTTTGTCATGTGTTGTTTGATTTTGTTGGGTCATGGTGTTGGTCTTTTTCCCATAGGTTTTTTTGGGGTTAAATGATTATTTCATCTCCCCATTTCATGGCTTGGTGAAGTAGATTGTTTCATGATCTTGTCTCCAAAAATGATGATGAAATTTGTGGGTTTGACCAAATGTCTACAAAATAAGATTTTTTTGGTCTGCAATCGACCTTTTTATAAAAAACCCATGTGACTATGGGCATTAATCATAAATCCCATTAAAAATACACCATAGATGTGAAAACCCTTGCTTGTTTTTTTCCAAATTCATGTGCTTAAGGAATTAAGCTCATGAAACCCTTGCCTGGAATATTCAACATCTATCTAAAAGCCCACTTTTATATTGCACATTTCTCAAAACTCAAGTCTTTAATCAATCTACCTTTGTTAAAATTAATATCTTATCGTTGTTGAATACAACACATATTCTTTCATTTACTGTACATATGTGTGTATACATATAATTACATAGATATATGTACATACATTTATAAAATCTTATACATATATCTTGATATATATACATAGATATATCTATGTATATATAGATATATAAATGTATATGTACAAATATATGTATACATGTAGCTATGTAATTATATGTATACATAGATACATGTACATATATATACAAATACATATACATACATCTATATGTACATATATATGTAAACCCCAATTAATAAACATTAGTCATATGCATTAATCAAACCCCTAATGAATTTTAATTGGGGTGTAATGTGTTTGGTGTCTGGTGCTAATGTTTGGTGATTAATGTGTAGGAGTGATTTTTAATGGGCGCCAAATTAATTATATAAGGTTCAAACGTGAATTAGACCCATTGACTTTTGAGTGAATTTGAATGATAAAATACTTATAATTGCACGTTAATAATGACACAATTAGTGTCCTTTTCTATTTTGTAATGTATATCAGTGATTTTCTATGTAATTATATGTATACATACATATACATACATATATATATATATATGTGTGTGTATACATATAACTACACAGATAAATGAATACTTATATAATTTTCTATACATACACATATGTTTTTTGTTGTCTGCTGTCCACAGTTTGAGGTAACAAAAAACATCATTCTCCTTTCAAAATACAAACAATAGTACTCATGGGTTTGTTTATTGTTTTAATAATGATTTCAACTTGTTTTTACCACTTTCAACATTCTTCCTCTAACAATTTATGGCTTACAATGAACAAGATCACTGACAATGATGGCATCAGGGTAGAAGAGGAAAAGATATGACCAAATTCTACATTATATTTGGATTTGATGTTTATTTGGGGAGCCTTATGTATCAATGATTTTTTTCATGTTTGTATGCATGCATACAATGATAGAAACATAAGCATACGTTCATACATTCATAGAAACATAAGAATACATGCATGTATTCATATAAACATATACATACATATACATTGCAAAACATAAAAGGGCCCTAATTGTGTCACTATTATCATGTAACTAATACAATTTAATCATTCAAATCTGCTCAAAATTCAATGGGTCTAATTCATGCTAGCACCTTATAAAACTAATTTTGCACCCATTAGCAATCACTCCTACACATTAATTTCCGAACATTAGCACTGGACACCAAACACATTACACCCCAATTAAACTTTATTAGGGGTTCGATTAATGTATATGACTAATGTTATTTTTTAGGGTATCAATATTTTTTAGGGTATCAAGATGTGTATAGTTTCAAAATAGATTTCTTTCCTATAGTTCAAAATATCTATGCTAGATCAAGGAAAACTTAACTAATGAATATAATGAAATAGGACTATTAGAAAGCTATACTACATGTATGGCTAATGATGCAAATAAACTGAATGATTTATAAAGAACTATCAATGAATAATAAAATACCTACTATACGGTATGATAAACTTAGTTTTAGGTGATAGCTATACCTCTTTAGGATTAGTAAGTTATAAACTGACTATTGTGTAACCTTTGAGTTGAATCATGGAAAGGTTGAGGCTCACCTCCCATGATTCTAGACAATTCAATATTAAATAATATTAATTGTGTAGATATTATATATATTTCTCGGGGTGAACCATTTCATTTATATGTTGAAATCTAAATATGAAAAAGAGTTAAATAGGTAATTATGCCTACTAGAATGAATAAGTAAGTCATGATATTGACAACAAAGGATAGGATGATAGAAACTACAACCACAAAAATAATACAGTAGATGTATATTATATATTTATAGTAGAAATTAAGGAAAATAAAAAGAATGAATGAGAAAATAATCTTCAATGAGATTATTTGAAGTGTTAAGAATATGAGAAAATAATATTTAAATATTTTCAAAACCAAGGTATGGAGGTATAAATAAGTGGAAAAACTATATGGGTGATCCCACAAAGCTGGTTTACAATTTCAGAGAGGAACTGATTTTTGCTGAAATCACATATTTTTATAAAACATAATGATTTAAGCCTTTAAAATTCTAGTTTAAGGATTTCAATTGAAGAGGGTTTTATCAAACCACCTTAGATCAAACCCCCTTGGATAGAACATCACTAGTTTTAAACCATACCTATAAATGAGTCTCCTTTACACCTATCAAAATGATGATAGAAAAATACTTTTCATTTACCTTTTGGGGGACCAAATTAATTCATTTAAAATTTATTTCAAATGATTATTGTAGTCCTCAAAATGAGATATCCCATGAATATAATTTTAATATGTTCTAGTTTTATTATGTATGTGTTTTTTTAGTTTCATTAAACATAGGTTTTTCACCGAAAATCAAACTCTTTGTTTTTCACATGTGGAAATATGAAAAATTATCAAAATAATTTTATTTTAAATATTTTCATGCTAGGTACTGATGTCCTTGATCCATTAAAAAATAATAAAATGAATTTTTATAGATACAAAGAAAGTTATGTTGTATACAATCTGCCTATGTCTGAATTGCAATTGGTTTGACTTCAAAAATTTATTAAGGAAAAAAAATTCAATAAAAAACTATTAGACCAAATGAAAGTGCTAGATATCATAGTTACAAATCTAAATTGGAAAAAATAAAATTTAATCCTTCATACAAAAACAAATTATGTTGTATACGGTGAGCGTCACTTTTTAAAAATGTTGTTTTCTGAAAAAAACCAATTTTTATGCGAGATGGAAAAAAAAGTGCAATCTTATTCCAAAAATTTTGAAAAAAATATTTTTAGAATCTATAGACGAAATGTGATGAGACTCTATCTTTCATCATCTTCAAATTCCTCACGATTTAGCCGCTATAGGTTCCAGAATGTGAATATTTAGTTAAAAATAATAATTTCAATGTCCAGTTTGGCGAGTAATTGTAAACCACTATTGTGGGATCAACCATTATATTTGGGGGAAACCTTTGAAGCCATGTGAGCTATATGATGACATGTAATATGGAGAATCACTAATGATGAAGAAGGTCATTAGTGAAGCATAGTAAGAGAGAAAGATTAGTAGAGTGAAATAACCTATTTAAAACTAGATGCAAATTGTGGTACAAGTGTCTCATTCTGATGTAGGGACTTTTGAAGGTCATAAATTTTGGATCAGATTTTGTTTGGGCTCAAATTTTATGCGGAGATGCATTATGAGGATTAATTTTTATTTTCAATAGATCTAAATTCTATTTTTGATGCTATTTTGACACATTTTTCGGAGCCGAATTCTTTCATCTAGGCATTCAAAATATACGTTTATTGTTTTTTCTAGTTTTTAGAAAGTTGTTTTCTTTAGTAACATGAAAATAATATTTCCAGTTTTAAATCCATGTTGACAATTCATGTCACCATAGTGTGAGGAAGGGTTTTGGAAAAAAATGGACTCAAAGGGATAAGGAAAAAAATTAAAAGAATGGCAAAATATGATAATTGTCAAAAACTACCAAAAATGGCATTTTTGGGTTTTTTGTTTTTACTCAAGTTTTAGATATAAGGCATTATCCTTAGATGTAGAGGAAAAATGGATGAAGAGTAATGAAAAATATATTTATTTTAATTCTTGAGTTTCATTTATATTTTATCTAGATTGATTTCTACGTTTGTTCTTTAGTTTAATTACATCACATTCTCCATACGATATGATTTAAAATATAAAACTTAAATAATTAAATCATAGAAATGCTAATTATTTATAATAATAATGCTAAGAACTTATAAAAGTTGGGAAACTTTAATTCCAACAAGTATACCTATAAGAAAATTTGTTATGACAATTATCTATTAAAAGTTCCTTTTGGAATGTTAAAAGACAAAAATATTTACAAAAAATTGTTGTCATAAATTAAAGATTTACAATATCTAGCATTCTATTCAAATCATCTTCTTTTACAAGATATAATATTTCCAAATTGTCAATTGTAAAAATTTCTAAAAATAATTATAGAATAATCAAATTTAACAATTACAAAAAAAATCTCAAACAAAATTACGTTTAATTAGTTTACAAATTTTAATTTTTAATATAGTTATACCAAAAATCTCCACTGAAAGGTCTAGTTTTGTGAACATTGATTAATTATTTCTTACATATTGGAGAATATATCTTCTATCAAAATTACAAAATAAATATTACATATTATTTTTACAATTTTCATTATTAGATATTGTTTTTATAATTCAATAGAACTTTATGATATATATTAGGCTTAGTCTAAGAAAATAGTTTATGCACATAGTTTTGCCTATAATTAATTCTGTCTCATGCATCCTATGGAAATTCGCTAACGATGTGGCCTTTTAAACTGAAGAAACTATTTTTCATATAAGAACACCTTATTACTTAGCAAGCTAAGAATAAAGCAATGCCTACAGTTCAAACATCATCTAACAGAACTTGACATTGTTTTCCTGATTTAAGAAAGAGTTTAGAATGGATTTTTTATAGGCACTCCTTGAACAAATATTTTGAGACGTCTTACTAAGAGCTCCTTTCAAATATCAATCAAATATTAAGCAATTGTTGTAACCTGCCAAAGAAATGATGGAATGATTCAAGTTTTACCAAGATAGAATAAATTTTGGTTTGTTGCAGAAATATATATGTTTGCTCTAGACTCCTAGGATATATATATATATGACCATGTCGATCAGTCATGTGAAATGCTCCCTCCTATTCCCACTAGATTTGAAATATTATGGAATTCTTAGAATCTTTATGTAGATCTTGTGAAAAATCTATTTCAGTTACTGATTATTAATCTCCTATCTATAAAGATTATTTGATTGCTGAAAATTAATTCACAAAAAATATTGAAAATTAATACAACTACGACTTCACAAATAAAACTCATAGGAATAGAGAAGAAAACATGCAAAATAATAAACACAATCTTTTTGGACAAATTGTCCTTGGAAAATTCTCGGAGGGAAAACCATTATTGCAGATGAGGAATTATATTAATCTTCAACAAATCAAGAGATACATAAACTGCTTGCCTCTTACTATCAAAGCTCCGACAACATTCTTCTCTGGAAATTCTTCCCTCAATTTCTCCTACTAAAATTTCGATGTTCCTACCTCCAGCACTATCACTACTTCCTTGCTATCACTTTAAGAATATTTGCTCTCACTGCAAATCTTTGTCAAGTGTGCTTTTCCTCCAAATTCCCATTGACCCCCTTTTAAACTATTCTCATTGGAAAACCAATGGCCATGATTTAATCTCAACCAATGACCATGATTTAATCTGAATCAATGGATAAGATTAATTAGACTCTAAAAAACCCTAACTAACTGGTTTCTAGAAGTCTCTAGAGGAATCAATCAATTAATTAATTAATTATCTAGACCTAACTAACTTCTTTCTAGAAGTCTCAAAAATTAAATAATAATTCTTGGAACTGGAGAAAAATATTGTCTGAGCTACAATAAATTAACACTCCCTCTTAGCGAGGAAGGTGTTCTACATAACACCCAACATATCTCTGAAGAAGATGAATTTCTCCTTTCCCAATGCCTTTGTCAAAATGTCTACTACTTGCTGATTTGTAGGTATATACTGTAGCTGAATAATCCCCCACTGTATACAATCCCTGATGAAATGATACCTGATGTCTATATGCTTAGACCTATCATGAAACACCAAATTTTTAGACAACTTGATACAACTCTGATTGTCACAATGTATCACCATAGTATCAACCCTCTGACCTATCAAGGCTACCAGTAACTTCCAAAGCCATTTCGTCTTACATGTCACCATGCTAGCTCCTATATATTCTTCCTCTGCAGAACTCATAGCCACAAACTTCTGCTTCCTGCCATACCAAGAGACAACTCCTGATCCCAAGCTAAAGCAACACCCTAAAGTGTGTTTCCTATCCATTGTGCTTCCTACCCAATTTACATCATTATAGCCTATCAACTTGATACCATCACCTCGAGCATATTTGATGCCATACTCAATTGTACCACAAAAATACTGCAACACATGATTTACCACTATCCAAAGCACTCTCTTTGGCTCAACCATGAACTGACTAAGAGAGTTTACTACAAAGGATATATCTGGTCTGGTGTTGATCAAATACATGAGAGACCCAGTCAACTACATGTATAAGGTGGGGTCTTCATCCTTCTCCCTAGATTTATCTACCTTCTTCCAATTCATGATCATAAGAGTAGAAATGGCTCTACAATCCTCCATCTTGAACTTCCTGAAGATTTTAATGTAGTATTTACCTTGTCCAAATAAAATATCTCCATCTATCTACCATACCTCCATGCTTAGAAAATAGTGCATAAGCCCCAAATCCTCCATCTCGAACTCTACTGCAAGTTCCCACTTGCACTCGTCTCTGAGCCCCAGTGAACCTATTAAAAAAATGTTGTCCACATATAGAACAAGAATGAGAACCTCATCCCCAACCACCAATTAGTATAGATTAGCATCCACCTCACTCTTCACAAAGCCCCTTCCCTACAAGTATTTATCAATGTGCTCATACCATGCCCTAGGATCCTGCTTGAGTTTGTACAAAGCTCTCTTCAATCTACACATGTGGGTTTCACTACTATGTACTACAAAAGCCTTCTAGTTGTTCTATGTATACCTCCTCTTTCAAATCACCATTAAGAAATGTCGTCTTGACATCCATTTGATGGATCTACCATCCCATCTGTGCTACAAGAGGGATCACGACTCATATAGAAGTATACCTGGCCACTGGAGTGAATGTCTCCTAATAGTCTATTCCCTCCTTTTGAGAGAAACCATTGGCGAAAAACCTTTCCTTGTATTTATTGATGTTACCATCTACACCATGCTTGATCTTACAGATCTAGCATGATGCAACCACTGCCCTATCTGTTGGTCTAAGCACAACCTCCCACACATCATTTTGTATTATTGAGGTATATTCCTCAACCATCGCATCTTGCCACACCTATTGTTGTGTGATATCCTAATAACTAGAAGGCTCACTATCTACCAACTGATTAACTAAAGCTATATAGTCATTATACGTGTTTGGTTGTCTCCACTGTCTATGAATCATCTTAGGAGCTCCCACAAAATCCTAAGTATCCCTTTGTTTTTGTTGGTTACTACTACCAACTATAGAGAATGAAGTATCAACTTCCATGTGTTCCTAATGCATCTGTTGGATCTGCTGCATCTTTTGCTCCATACTTTGTGAACTCTCAGCACCTGAGCCTGTGCTTGTACTAGTAACTATACTCAAACTTCATTGTTCCTGATCTGATTTCTCGATCCTTGGAGCTTCTACTGGGGTCTCACTCTAATCATCTGCTAGAAAATATCTAGACCTTCTAAATGCCTTGTCCTCCATGAAATTTACACCACGCCTAACTATAATCCTCCATGCCCCTACAATAAATATCTGATATTCCTTTGAGGTCTCATTTTACCCCATGAAGTACCCTCTCTCTACAATCTAATCTAACTTGGAATGTGTAGGCCTTGGAATATGACAATATGCCAAACTCCTAAATATCCTGAAGTGGCTGACATTTGGCTTCTTCCCTAAGAACACCTCCTCTAGTGTCATCTTGCCCAATACCTTATGTGGAACCCTATTCTAATGTATATTGTTGTACTACATGCCTCTTCCCATATGTAGCATGGAATATCCTGGTCATACAACATATCCCTTGTTGCCTCTAATATAGCCCGATTCTTCCTCTCAGCAACCCCATTTTGTTGCAGGTTGAAAGTAATAGTCCATTCTCTCTTGATTCCTTCCTTGGTACAGAACCCTTGAAACTCTTTCCCTTTGTACTTGCCTCCATTGTCTAGCTGAAGAACCTTTATCTTCCTGCCTATTGAATTCTCAACAAGAGCTTTGAAATCTTGGAAATGAGTAAAAACCTCATCCTTGGTCTTCAAGAAGTATATCCAAGTCTTCCTAGAGAAATCATCAATTAAAGTAACAAATTACTCGTACCATCTGAGAGACTTCATTAACATTGGTCTAGATATATCTGAATGTACTAGATGAAGAACACCCTTGGATCTGGTGTCACTCCTTGGGAAAGCTACTTTCACAAGCTTCCCCAACACACATCCCTTGCATACATCATCATGCTTTGTGCTCACCTTTGGAACACTTGTCACTGTCTCATGAAGAAATTTAAGTGCTCCATGATGTATATGGCCCATCCTCCTATGCCATAGATATCCTTGATCTCCAAAATTACCACTACTCACAAGTGCCTTATGAGTATCAAACTACAACCTATAAAGTTGGTCCCTCCTAACTCTAATAGTTATGGGTGATTTCTAATCCTTGTGCTCAATTAAACAATTTTCCCATCTAAAGAGTACATTGTAGCCTTTATTTTGAAGGAGATATATGGAAATGAGATTCATACCCAAACCTAACACTGCAACACATCATGAATGGGAATTGGCATGCCATTCTCCCTTTGAAATGAAACAGTCACTTTCCCAATTGGATTTAGTTTGAAAATGTTCCACCGCCAAATCAGTTCTAATGTATCTCCTCATGCTTTATTTTATATAACGTCGCGGTGTTCTTTATCACGCGCCGTGCCTGACAGGTTTGAGCCAACCAACCACGCGCAGAGCTCGCTATTCTTCGCCTTTCCTTTGCTTTGCATGGTATTATTGACTTTGGCGAGAGTCGCGACTTCGGGGCGGTTCGTTCTTCTTCTCGCCTTTTTAGGATTTACGATCTCGCTGCTTTGAAATCTTCTTTCCGCACCAGCACTTTTCACCGCTGGGGGTACGACCTATTACCTCGCAACTCTTAGCGGGTACCCGACAGACTATGGCTCCTCTTGGTGAAATTGCTCCATAGTTAGCCGATGGTCGTCATCCATTCCAATTACTTGGATGCAAAAGAAATCCCACTGGTACATGCAGCCATTGACTATATACTAATATCATCATCCTGGTTTCCTCTCCCAACCAAACACCAACTCATCCTTGACAAGTCTAAGTCTGGTGATCTAACTTGTAATGTATTCTCCCTTTTTCATCCGGGTATTCCTCAACTTTTCTCTGAGAATCAGCTTCCTATTAGTGGTAGCATTCTGGTATAGATTCAAAATGGCATCCCACATCTTCTTTTTTTTATCCAATTCAGCAATATGTAGAACAATATGATCCTTAACACCATCAAGAATCAACCTCCTTGCCTTGGAATCTTCCTTCTTATATCCTAAGAATTGTGTTAGATCTGTACGTACAACTACAACATAGGTCACATATTGCTTGATACCATTCTCTTCTAGCAATAAAGGAATTTTGGCTTTTTAGACATAAATATTTGAATCTCCATCAAATCTATCTTGATCTCTTAAACTTGTCGAGGCCATCTCAAATAAAAAAAATAATAAAAAAAATAATAATTTTGAAGAGGTAGAACTGGATTTTATAAACCCTTATTTTTTTTTCTTCCTATACCTCTGCTGAGCTCTTTCTACCTTTAGATTTGCTCTGATACCATGTTAAAATTATATTGTTTTTACTGATTATTAATATTCTATCTATAAATATTATTTTCTTCCAAAAATTAATTCACAACAAATATAGAAAAATAATACAACTGCAAATTCGCAAATAAAACTCATAGGAATAGACAAGAAAACATGCAAAATAATAAACACAATATTTTTGGACAAATTGTCCCTAGAGAAACCCTGGAAGGAAATCCAGTACTACATATGAGGAATTATATTAATCTTCAAAAAATCAAGAGATACATAAACTGCTTGCCTCTTACTGACAAAGCTCCGGCAATATTCTTCTCCAAAAATTCTTCCCTCAATTTCTCCTGCTAAAATTCCACTATTGTTGCCTCCAATTCTATCATTGCACCCTTTCTATCACTGCAAGACTATTTTTTCTCATTGAAAATTTATTTTCTATCACTGCAAATCTTTCTCAAGTGTGTGTTTCCTCCAAATTTCCATTGACCCCCTTTTAAACTATTCTCATTGGAAAACCAATGGGCATGATTTAATCTCAATCAATGGCAAAGATTAATCAGACTCTAACAAAACCTAACTAACTAGTTTCTAGAAGTCTCTAGAGGAATCAATTAATTATTTATCTAGACCTAATTACTTTCTAGAAGTCTCAATAATTAAATAATAGTTCTTGGAATTGGAGAAAACAATTGTCCAAGCTACAATAAATCAACAAATCATAAGCTTGTTGTACTATGCCTGAATCATTATGGTAATTTTACTACAAATATTTTTGATCTATGATGTATTATCCTGCACATGGAAGGAAGGTGTTGAAATTCTCACTGCCAGGTCTATATCCCCGTTTGCATTTTGTGCTTCATCTAAAGGATTAATTTATGTTGTAGGAGGACTAAATATATATCATTACAAACTTAGTAAAGCAAATATTTATAAAGTAGATGAAAATAAGTGGGATCTTCTTCCTGAGATGCACCAAGAAATTGGCTTGTGTAGTGATGTTTTTGTTGAACGAATGGTCTATCTCATTGATATTTCGAGTAATAGAGTTCAAATATTTGATCCCAACACAGGAATAAGGACAACGATCATAAATATATCAACCTGAACATTGCTAAAAACCTCCAACAGACACTCTTAGTATGGTTAGTAATTTAAAGCAAATAAAACATCTAATACCCTTATGAAATAATACCTCATGCTTCAAAATGATAAAAAATGACAAAAATTATAAAAGAATATAGAAAAAGACATGAAGTATACCTATTCCATATTGGTTTGGTGATACTCTTTGTGTATAAATAATCCCTTTCCCAACCCTTTGACAAACCAAATGATGAAGATTTTTGAAAATGCTATGAATTATACAAAATTAGCTCTCAATGTGAAGAGAGTAACTTTTCTCAAATTGTGGATGCAAATTATGAAAGAAGGCTTTGGATTTATAGAAGATTTTGAGGAGATAAGAGGCAAAGTTGAAGAATGTGCGACTAATCATCAACAAATAGGAAGGAGCCACTTTTCACCATGTGAATGGGCCAAGGTTGTGCAAGTTTTGGTCAATGTGCCAATAAATGACATTAGGTGGCCTTTTCAAATTTAAAATTTGACTTGTTGGAGGGACAAGAAAGCGGTCTTAAATGCCAAGTGGGGGACATGTAAGAGGGGAATTAATTATATGTTGGAAGGGACAAGTCATTTCAGAGGGAAATTTAAATTGGAGGAATATTCCCTAAAGATGCCATGTGAGGGAAATTAGAAGATCTAATAAATAAATTAAATGATTTATTTGTGCAAGTGGAAAAAGCTAGAGGATGTGACTTGCATTAAGATTAAAATTAATCATGATTTATTTAACTTAAGAGAGGATTAGGTGATTTGACCTATTTGATTTATATTTATCGATTTAAATAAATGAAAAGAAGAAGGAAAGTTATTTTAGATCTAGTTAAATAAATGTTTTGATTCATTTAGCTAAAGGGGATGATGTTAGTGTTAATGATGAATTTATTTAATTTAGATGGAGGACCTTAGGAGATTAATTAATTAATTTTATTTATTTAATTAAGTGTGATAATTTGAGGAGATTAATTAAATAAACTTGATTTATTTGATAGCCGAATATGATTAATGCATGATGTTAGTTTTGCATGTCTACATTTTTCCCCTCTTTCAAGCAATGTACTTGTTGCATTTATTCAAATAATGATTCCACCAACATCAAAAATTTAAAAAATTTCTACTTTTTTTTGGATGCCCTAGTGAAAATAAGTGTGTTAGTACATTGCCCCCTCGAGAGACCAAGCGAAAAGATTCAATTTGAGGTCGATCTTGTGACAAAGAGGTTCAAAATGGATGTATGGAAGGTTAGACTAACAGATCTATATGATAATGATGATGTAAATAAGATGTTTTTAAGATGCTTAGAATAACAAATCTATATTATCCTAAACAACTTAAATGATTATGTAAATGAGATGGTTGTAAGATGCTTAAAATTAAAAATCTATATTATTCTAAACATCTTAAATGATTATGCAATGCATATGAGATTGGATAAGATGGATGATGTTTCCTTGTGATGATATGACATGATTATGCAAGATGAGAGTGTGAATGGATGATGGATGCATTATCAGTGTGAAAGAGGATAGAAGAATGAGAGGGACCAACTCTTGATTCCAAGAAGATACAAAAGTCCAACAATTCCATGATTCATTGAGACTTTATTCAATATGATGATGAATGATGATTATGTATTTCTTATACAAGGATGGGAGAGAT